>CAKNYM010049197.1:60709-88558 GCA_932195095.1 Andricus curvator | reverse complement strand
CTCTAACCCACTGGTGCTCTAACCCACTGGTACTCTAACCCACTGGTACTCTAACCCACTGGTACTCTAACCCACTGATACTCTAACCCACTGGTACTCGAACACACTCGTGCTCTAATTCACTGAGCTGCGGTGGAAAACGAAATTCATTATTTCTTTCACAGCTTTTCTTTGTTTCAATTCTTGTGAGAATTTATATTTCTAATCCGATTGAGAAATTGAGGTTTGATGTTGTTTCTTAGGATAATGAAACAGTTTTCTGTCGATGGAATAACAGCGTTTGGTTTACTTAGTCTAAACGAAAATGCTCTTAGTATTTAGCTGTAAACAAAATTCCTCCCCAGCGCCGCTGGGATTCGAATCTAAGGTTGACAGATTGTCGGTCTAGTGATCTAACCCACTGGAACTCTAACCCACTGGTGCTCTAACCCACTAAGCTACGGAGGGAAATAAGATTCATCATTTCTTTCACAGACGCTTACAAACGAATGAGGACGTCGTTTCAAATCTTGTAAGGATTCGAACCCATGTCTACTGATTGCCGGTCTGGTGCTCTAACCCACTGGCGATCTAACCCACGCGTACTCTAACCCACGCGTATTCTAACCCACGCGTACTCTAACCCACTCGTACTCTAACCCACTTGTACTCTAACCCACTGCGCTACGGTGGTGAACGAGATTCATTATTTCTTTCACAGCTTTTTCGTTGTTTCAAGTCTTGTAAGAATGTATATTTCTAATCTTATTTAGAAATTAAGTTTTGATGTTCTTGTTGATTAGAGTTGTGACATAGCTTTTTTTTATGAAATAACAGTTTGTGGTCTACTTAGTCCAAACCAAAATGGCTATAATCTTTAGCTGTGAAATAAATTTCTCTCTAGCTGCGCTAGGATTCGAACCCAGGTCCCTATGTTTCCGCTCACTTAGCGCGCGATTTTATGTCTTGAATTTTTTTCTACCGCCCAGTTTGACAGTGTTGGGGAAGTTTCGTAAAAAAAGGAACTAAATACAGCTACAGTTTATATCGTGAAAATAGTAACATGTTACAATCCAGTCATTGATTCAAGAAATTTGAAGGTCCTGCAAACTTATTTTTTATATACAGAAACATATGTTACATTTGTAAAAAATTAAAAGAATTTCAAAAAAATAAGTCAAAGCTGTCATTTTTACTGTTCACAAATGAAGAATATGCAATTGCAAATCTATCAAATTGAATAAATTTCAATTTTAAATCTTCAAAATTAAACTATTCCAAAAAAACATTCAATATTGCCTCATGTTCTATTAAAACCGATAAATATTGAAGAGTCTTCAATTGCAAATAAGAATAATTAAAGAATTTTCAACTGCAAATCGTTAAAATTAAATAATTTTCATTTCTAGCTCTTCAAAATTCAAGAATTTTCAATTGTAACTCTTCAAAATTGTAGACATTTACATTGTAAATATTTAAAATTGAAAAAGTTTTAATTTAAAAACTTTACAATTATAAAATTATTCAAGCTGTAGGTGGTACCATTAAGAATTTTGTAATTTTAATTATTTATATTTTAAGTTTCATCAATTTGGAACATTTAGAATTAAAAACTTGACTGTTGATCTTGAAAATCATCCAAATTTAAGAATTTTTATTTATAGATCATAAAAATTGAACAGGTTTCAATTGAAACTTTTAAAAATTAAAGAAGTTTAAAGTGTAAATTTTTCAAATAAAAAAGTTTTTTTTTACGATTTACAATTGAAAATTATGCGAGTTTTACAATTAAAAATTCTGTAATTTTGATGCTTAGCATTTAGAATTTTTCAATTTGAAAGATTTAGAATTGAGAACTTGACTTATGATTTCTAAAATCATCAAAATTTAACAATTTTTATTTTTATACATTTTTAAAGTTCTAGAGTTTTCAATTGTAACTCTTCAAAATTGTAGAACTTTGAATTGTAAATCTTTAAAATTGAAGAGTTTTAAATTTTGTCAATTTGCAATTAAAATTTTTGCAAGTTTTAGGTTTTACAATTTAAGATTCTGTAATTTTGTTACTTTATGTTCGAATTTCTTCAATCTAGAAAATCAAGAATTGAAAACTTGACTTTTCATTCCCAAAATTATTAAAGTTTAAGAATTTTTATTTATACATCTCTAAAATTCAAGAGTTTTTAATTGTGATACTTCCAAATTGAACAATTTTAAATTGCATATCTTGAAAATTGAAGAATTTTCCATTGTAAGTCTTGAAAATTAAACTATTCCACAAAAAATGTTTCAAATTAAATACCTTTAAAGTATAAATTACAAAAGTTTAATAATTTGTAATTGAATATTTTCAAAATTAAAGAATTTTCAATTGTAACTCTTCAACACTGCAGAACTTTAAATTATAAATTTTTTTAATTTAAGAGATTTTAATTTTGACAATTTTTAATGAAAAAATTCTCTAATTTTTATGGTTTGCATTCGAAATTCTTCCACTTTGGAAGATTAAAAATTGAAAACTTGACTTTTGATTTTCAAAATCATCCAAATTCAAGAATTTTTATTTGTATGCATCTTTGAAATTCATGAGTTTTCAATTGTAACTCTTTAAAATTGTAGAACTTTGAATTGCATATCTTTAAAATTAGAGTTTTTAATTTTAATAATTATAAATTGAAAAATAATGCAAGTTTCAAGTTTTACAATACAAAATTTAGAAGATTTAGAATTAAAAACTTTAATGTTGATCTTCAAAATTATCCAAATTTAAGCATTTTTATTTATAGATCTTTAATATGAACATGTTTAGTTTGTAACTCTTTAAAATTGGAAATGTTTAAATTGCAAAACGTTAAAATTGAAGAATTTTCAATTGTAAGTCTTCAAAATTGAATTAATCCAACAAAAATGTTTCAAGTTGCATACCTTTAAAATAAAGATTTTAAAAATTTAATAATTCCTAATTCTATATTTTCAAAATAAAAGGTTTTTAAATTGAAATGCTTCCAAATTGCAGAACTTTAAATTGTACTTCTAATTTGAAATTGGAAATTTTTTAATGTTGTCAATTTACGATAAAGAATTTCTGTAATTTTGATGATTTAATTATAATTATTAATTATACCATTAAGATTTAAATTCGAAATTACCTCAATTCAGAAGATTTAAAATTAAAAACTTTACTGTTAATCTTCAAAAACATCAAAATTTAAGAATATTTGCTTATACATTTTAAAAATAGAAGATTTTTTACTTGTAACCCTTCAAAATTGAAATGTTTAAAAAAAAATTCAAACTACATAATTTAAAATTAAATTGAAGCATATAACTTAATTTGATAATCAGGCAATCAAAATAAGAAATTGTCGCTAGTTTTTGATACAAATTTAATTGCCTATCTTTTTCAAAAACGGACAATTTTAATTAGCCTTCCAATTCGAAATTGAAATGTTAATACAAGTTTATTATTCCCCTGAAAGATTCTTAATCTTGAACAATCAGAGAGAAGATGACTCGAAGAAAGAGATTTTTTTCTTATTTCTGATCGGCTCATTGAACTTGAGAAACGGAAGTTTTTCGTTATCGGCTGTCATAAATCACTGCCAATTATGAGAGCCATATGGAAGCGCGAATGATTAGCGAGCAATAATATTTTCACGGCTAACCGGACGTAAAGAAGGCTTTGTTTCGATCCTGAAATTTATCCTAAACGTCAAGAAGGAAGTGTAGGCGTTTCGGTTATCTGGGGCTGATCCGGCGGATGTCGTACTTTGTAGATAAGGGACCAACTCTTTCGAAGTCTTTATCAGAACCTCGCTCCCATCCGCATAACAGTTCCTCTCTCGTTATTTCCCTCTCGCTCCTTCTTTGGTTTTTACTCTTTTTTTCTCTTTCTCTTCCACCCCTTACCCATATCTTTCTCCTTTTGCCAATTACACTTTCCTCTCGTTAATGAGCTCCAGATGCCAAAAATACAATGTTCAAGGCTAATTTGCTGGATTCGCAAAAGTTTCAGAATAATTTTTGTAACTTGTATAAAATCCGATTTCGATTAAAAATATCGACGCTATTTTTAATGATTTCGACTCACCCCTCCCTCTTATGACAATTTTTTACATTTCGATAACCCCCCTCCCCTTCAAAATATCCCCTCTCCTATTTTTAAATACGAAATATAAATGAAACTTTATTTAAACGTCAATTGAACAATAAATGAGTTGAAACGATTTGATAAGGAATCTGTATTATCATTAGAGATTAACAGAAAATATTTAACGTCTTTTCAGACTAGATGGAGCTATGAGAGAAAAATTATTTTAAATAATTTCTGTTTTTTTTTCTGAAGAAAGATCTTCTTTTTTAGCTCCGCTGGGAATCGAACCACAGAACTACTGATTTCCGGTCAGGTGCTTTTCCATTAAGCTACTAGGGAGATCGAGAGAAGAAACTTTTATCAGAAATACACGCATTATTTTGCTAGATGGTGCAAATCAAATTTTTCAAGGAATCTGTATTATCATTAGAGATTAACAGAAAATATTTAACGTCTTTTCAGACTAGATGGAGCTATGAAGAAAAATTATTTTAAATAATTAACCTAAGTTATTTTTTTGTTGAAATTTGGTGGAAATTTTAATTATTTTGTTGAAAACGCAACAAGTTTGTTAAAGTCATTTTGTTTTGGTCATAAATTGAACTACTTGGTTGAAAGCTGAATTACTTTGTTAATTGTTCATGTTTTTGTTTGAAAATGTATCTCTTTAGTTTATAATTGAACTATTCTGTTGAAAATTCGTTTAATTTTTGCTTGAAAATTATTTTTCTAACTAAAAATTTAACTATTCAATTTTTCGTTGAAATTTTTTTTACTTAAAAAATCATTTTTTTTTAGTTCAAAATTCAAGTAGTTGGTTTAAAATGCATGTTTTTGGTTCATAATTCGTATTTTTTGGTAGAAAATTAATCTTCGTGGCCAAAAAATTAATGTTTTGGTTGATAATTCAACTAGTTGATTGAATTTTGAACTCTTTTCTTGAAAATTAATTTTTTTTTTGGTTTTATATGGAAATTCATCTCTTTGGTTGAAAATTAGGCTATTATGCTGATTTTTTTTTTTTTCGTTGAAAATTAATTTTCTTCACTGAAAGTGTAATTATTTCCTTTCCAGTTAAAAATTGATTTATTCTACCTAAAAATTCATGTGTTTGATTGAAAATTCGTCTTTTTCAAATTAAAATATTTTTTTATTGAAGTATTACGTATGACATTTTTTTTGAATTTTTGTTTTGTAGAAAAATCACCTACTTGCTTTGAAGTTAAATTAATTGGTAAGATATTCATTTTTTTATTTTTAAAGATTCATCATTTTAGTTGAAAATTCAACTATTTGTTCGTAAATTATTTGGTCTGAAAATGACCTTTTTTGTTGAAAATTCATATTTTTGGTTGAAAATTTAACACTTTTGGTAGAAAAAAAAACAATTTATTTAAAAATTAAACCATTTTGTTGGAAATTAGTTTTTTCCTTGGTTAAAAATTATATTTTTTATCCGGAAATTTAACTATTACATTTTTGGTTGAAAAGTTTTCCTTTGTGAGTTAAAAATTCAACTATTCAATAAAAAATGCATATATTTTGTTAGAAATTCATCTGTTTGGGTAGAAAATCAATTAATCTTATTTGTTGAAAATTCATCATTTTCTTTCAGGATTCAACTATTTCGTTAACAATTAGTCTTTTTCAGTTGAATTCATCTGGTTGTAAGTTTTATAAAATGTTTAGAAATATATATATAAATAAATATAATATAATATAATAAAATAAATATAAATATAAATATAATATATATATAATAAATAAATATATATATATATATATATATATATATAATATAATACTGAAAATTAACCGATTTTATTTTTTGTTGCAAATTTATCGTTTTTAGTTTAAAATTCAACTATTTCACTGAAAATTCATCTTTCTTGATTGAAAATTAACCTTGTTGTTGAAAATTCTTCTGTTCCGTTTTAAAAGTCAAATAGTTCCTAAAACTTCTTAGCTTGAATTTGGTGAAATTTTTTTGAAAATTCGTTTACTTTGGTGAAAAATTAATCTTCTTATTTCAAATTATTAAATTAAATTAATCTTCCACTTTTTCTTGTTTTTTCGGTTAAATTTGAACTGAATTGAAGGAACCCAATCAAAAAATTCCACTATTCTTGTTGAAAATTAATTCCTTTTTTTTATTGAAAATTTAATTATTTTGTTGAAAATGCAACTATTTTGTTAAAAAGTCATCTTTTTTGGCCAAAAATTCAACTGTTTGGTTGAAAGTTCAACTACATTGTTAAAAATTATTATTTTTTTATTAAAGATTCATCTCTTTGGTTTCAAATTCAACTATTTTTTCGAAAACTTGGTTTATGTTTAGTTTGAAAATTAATTTTTAAACTAAAAATTTAATAATTCCATTTTTTGTTAAAAAAATCAACTTCTTGGTTGACTGTTGAAAACTTTCCTTAAGATTCCATTTTTGTCATGAAGGTTCATTATTTTAGTTGAAAATTCATCTCTTTGGTTGAGCATTGAACTACTTTGCTAAAAATTCGTTTTTTTTTCAGAAAATTAATTTTCTTGTTTAAAACTCATCCGTTTATCAAAAAGTGATTAATAACAAATTTGTAGATCTTTTTTTGGTGCACAATTATTTTGTTTCCATCATTTTTTCGTATCTTGCATAGTTTGACTGCAAAATGGAATTTTTGATTTTTCATTATTTTTATGTGCAATCAAAACTTGAATTTTCGATTTTTTCAAGAAAATTAAAAAAGTTGTTGTGATAATCTGGTAGGGATTTCAGAAAGCAACGTTTTTTTTTCTTCACTTTTTTTCATATCGTGCGTTGTTGTACTATGAATACCCATACATAGAATTTTTAAATTGAAAAAAATGGTCTCACAAATTTTTGAAATGCTCTAACTTTTTGAATTTTTATCCAAAACAGCAAAATCCATTTTTTCCCAATCAGTGAGTCCGAAAATGTCGGGATTTGATGAAATACGCAAAACTGAATTTTCACATAAAACCAATGCCTTATCATCAAGATGAGAATGTAAAAATTCGAGTAATTAACCCTTTGGAAATCGTTATTATATCGAGGACCAAATACAAAAACAAAATGTGTAGCGTGATCCAGTCCTTAAAAGAGCGAGGCTAAGGCAGGGATTTGGAGGGTTTCGTCGCGTGGCCGGTGATCTTATAAGCCTGGAAGGTTATCTCATTATGTCTTATCTAGTGCTTTCGCCTACTCGCTCCTGCTTACTTAAGCTACAGAGCTTAAATCGCACGCGAACTTGCGCGCTGACACGCAAGATTTTACACATGTACGATTTGGATCAACTTTTTATTCTCAGATATATGCCTCAGGTCAGCAAAATCAATACTAAATGATCATTTATTATTATTTAATACATGGGTAATTATCAAATTGAAGGCAAACTCCCAGTAATATAACATTAACTTAGAAACACATACTGATTTTTTTTTAAATTTAATAAATACTTATTATCATCCTCTACAAAATGGTCAGTTTTTTTTTCATTTCTGTTCCTATTTACTTTAATTTAATATAAGAACACCCCAAACGTCATTACCGTACGGCGTCCCAACCACACTTTGCACACGAATAAACTGATTTTCTCCTTTATTTTAGACAGTAACCTGAAAAACGCTCAACTTATCAAGTTTGTAAACTTTAAATTAACATAAATTTGATGCATGCACATTTTTTAAGTCAAACAAATAATATTGTGACAACCTTAAAGTCTGTCCCTCGCTTTTCGTCATTTCAGACGTCATTACCGTACGTCTTTTTTTCTAGTAAAATATTGTGGTTACAGTTGAGTAATAAATCCAGAAATATTAAGCGTATCGTTCAATGCAAGATTCTATAAAATTGAGCTTGAAATATTAACTCTTTTTTTGTGAATCTGATATTAAAACTGAAAAGTGCATTTTGAGAACAAAAACGTCATTCCCGTACGTGCGTTAAAAACCAGTTTTGGAGTGAAAAAAAATTATAGAAACCATTCCGTTACCTGCTCAGCGGTGTTTTCTTTCATAAGTAGGTGACTTTTTATGATTAAAATCTGTTATTTTTTTATAAATATTCAAAAAGGCTAAACTTCATCATTTTTCTCGCATCATTACCGTACGGTACAATAGAAGAGTGTACAACTGCTTATATGCGTGTAGATTTTTTATTACAGCTAAAATATGCTAAATTTTCCTAAAATTTGACAATTGCCCACATTTCAATTGCATGATTTTCGATACGTAAACATTTTTTAACCTGATATGTAGGGTAAAGAAAGATTAGTTTTTTAACCAAAAAGACGAATTTTCAGCAAAAAAGTTTAATTCTCAACAAAATTGTTGAATTTCAAAGCCAAAAGGACGAATTATCTACAAAGCAGTTAAATTTTCAACCCGAAAATATGATTTTTTAACAAATAAAATAATTTGCTACAAAAAATATAAATTTAGAACCAAATAGTTGCATTTTTAACCAGAAAGGATGAATTTCCAACCTAGAAGATAAATTTTCGACCAAAAAATACGACTTTTTTACAAAACACATAAATCTTCAACTAGAAAAGATCAATTTTCAATAAACAATATCAATTTTTAACAAACAAAAAAAAAAGAATTTTAAAAAAAAATAGTTACATTTTCAAGCAAAGAAATGCATTTTCAACTAAAATGATTAATCTTGAAAAAATGAGTTTTTACCTAAAAAATTCAACCAAAAAGATGATTTTTTAACCCAGAAGATTAATTTTTGAAAAATGGAATGATTGAACTTTCAACAAAGAAGGTGAATCTTAAAAAAATATTTTTTTTTTAACAAGCTAGTTCAACTTTTAACCAAGGAGTTGGATCTTAAAAAAATCTGCCCGCTTCGCGGGCACATTCTCATGGCGCGCTTCGTGCGCGGCTCGCTTCGCTCGCAAGTTTGAGCGCGCCTAGGGCGCGCGACTGTTGGATCTCGCGCTTCGCGTTCGATTATGTATTCACCTCGCGCTACGCGCTCGGGCGTATTTGCATCGCGCTTTACGCTCGGCTCCTCTAGATTTTTGAACTTCGTGTTCGACTTCGAGGAAAAGAAAAAGTTTGTTTGCAAATATTATAAAATTATCAAAACCTCTACATATTAGGTGATTATTAAATTTGTTTTTATTTTAGACTGAAAAGGAACTTTATTTACTCAAGGTTCTATCGACCTTAAGGAACACATTCTCATCCAGACACTCGCGCTTCGCGCTCGATATTTGATTTGAAAATCATTTGAACCGTATGATAGAAACAAAAAAGTTTGAGCGCACTTACGCCGTGCGATTTGGTAAATACACTGAGCGCGCACTTTGTGCTTCGTGTTATATGTTCTTCATATACAAATTACTAAATTTGTATTTGATTTTAAATGAAAAGTAATGATATAATTCAGGCGACAAATTTTATTAGTTAACATTTTATTTTAGCTTGTGCCGTTTATCAAAAAAGTTAATTTTTTCATTTTGAATATATTCTTACCACAAAAATTGATTACGGGTTTGTAAGTCTTTTTTGAATGCACACTTTTTGTTCATTTATATGTTTTCGTACCTTGCATTGTTTTTTCAAAAATTTGATTTTTTTTACTGTCAATGTTATTTTCACGAATAAAACAAAAACCACGCATCCTATCGAAACATGAGTCACAATAAATTTGTACCTCTTCCTTGGATGAACAAATTTTGTTTCGGTCATTTTTTCGTAGCTGGTAATATTCGTCTGAAAATTTGATTTTTCTATTTTCAATGCTGTTTTTTACGAATAAAACAAAAACTACGCGTCATATCAAAAAGTGAATGATAAGAAATTTTTAGATCTTTTTCAGGTGCACAATTTTGGTGAGATGATATTTTCTGGTATCTTGCATAGTTTGACAGCAAAATGGCTTTTTTGATTTTTCATTAATTTTTTGTGCGATCAAAATTTGAATTTTTCAAAAAATTCAAAAAGTTGTTATGAAAATATTATAGGGTGTTCAGGAATCAACGTTTTTCTCCTCTTGACTTTTTTTCATATCGTGCGTTTTTCGGCTTAAAATGTTCATTTTTGTTTGTTTTTTGGAATTTTGAAAATGCTATAACTCCAGTAATTTTTTTTTTATCGCGAAAAGTCATGAGAATATTTTGTTCGTCATTTTGCGTACTACTAATAACCGTACATAGAATTTTCAAATCTTCAAAAAAAGTGGTCACAAAAATTTTCAAAATGTGCTCACTTTTTGGATTTTCATCCAAAATAGCTGGTGAACGAACTCGTTCTCTATTTTTCGGCCATAAAAAAGTGTGCCAAAGCTCAATCAAATCTGATCATTTTTTCGAAAGTTATCGTGGCTACAGACAGACAGACAGACAGACAGACTGACAGACAGACAGACAGACAGACAGACTACAGACTACAGACTACAGACAGACAGACACCTTGGTAAAAATCGTTTTTTCTAGTTCAGGGGGCCTCAAAACGTGGAGATTTGATGAAAACCGACTATGTCAAATTTTACATAAAACCAATACCTTCTCATTAGAATGAGAATGTAAAAATATTAATTTTTAACAAACTAGTTCAACTTTTAACCAAGTATTTGAATTTTCAACTGAAGAAGATAAATTTTTAACCAATTAGATACATTTTCAACCAAAAAGATGAATTTTCCGGCAAGAAGATTATTGTTCTACCGAAAACACAAACTTTCAACAATATACATCATTTTCAACAAAATTGTTCATTTTTCAAGCCAAAAGGACAAATTAACTACAAAACTATTCAATTTTTAACACGAAAAATTCTTAACAAAAAAGTTAATTTTTAACAAAAAAAAATAATTTTTAACCGAATAGTTTAATTTTCTACCAAATTGTTGAATCCTCAACTAAATCAGATTACGTTAGATTCATAACTGCATTTTTAATAAAAAAGGATGAATTTTGAACAAAGCAAATGAATTTTCGACAAAAAAGACAAAATTTCTATTTAATCCTCAACTAAAAAACGACTGATTTTCAACAAAATACTTACATTTTCAACCAAATTGTTGAATTTTATAGCCAAAAGACGAATAATCTGCAAAATGGGTGAATTTTTATTAAAAATACCTTAATTTTTAACAAAAAAAGTTAATTTTCAACCGAATAATTTAATATTTCACGAAATTAAATCACTAAATTAAAATTAAATAAAATAAAATAAATAAATAAATCCTCAACCAAAGCATATTATTTTAGACCCAAATATTTGTATTTTTGATTAAAAAGGATGAATTTTTAACCAAGAAAGACGAATTTTTAACAAAATACATGAATTTTCAACTAGGAAAGATCAATTATAAAAAAAATCAATTTTTAACCAAAAATGAAGTAATTACATTGTTAGTTAGAAAATTATTTCGCAACAAAAAAAAACAACTAGTTTTTAACAAAATAGTTACACTTTCAATAAAAGAGATGAATTTTCAATTAAAGTGATAAATCCTTTTAAAAAATGATTTTTCAACAAAAAAGTTCTACCCAAAAGAGGCTTTTTTAATCCAGGAAGTTAATTTTCTAAAAATAGAATAGTTAAATTTTCATCCAAGGAGATAAATCTAAAACCAAAAAAATTATTTTTTAACGCATCAGTTCAATTTCCAACCAATTAGCTGTATTTCTGACCAAAAAATATAACTTTTCAAAAAAAAAGCATTTTCAACAATTAATAGTATACTTTTCAACCAAAAGTAGTTGATTTTTCTTGTTGGGTTCTATTAATTTAGTACGCATTTAGCGAATAAACGAGAAAAAGGGGGAAAGGGTATGTTTCTTAAATTAGAGAAGAATAGAATTCTTTAAAATTTATTATCAGGAAAATGGTTTTTTGTGAGTTTTTGACGCTAATTCTTCTTCTTTTGCGGTTTGCTCCTGTGAAAATTATTTGTAGTAAATAAAATATTATTTTTTACTAACTTAAATTAGAGAAAAATAGAATTCTTTAAAATTTATTATCAGGAAAATGGGTTTTTGTGAGTTTTTGGCTCTAATTCTTCTTCTTTTGCAGTTTGCTTTAGTGAAAATTTTTTGTACTTAATAAAATATTACTGTTTACTAATAATTAGATGTTTCACACAAATTTTTCAACAATTTATTATTGTTTATAACAATTTTCTTTTAGAATAGAAGTAGAAATTTTCGGTATTTCCTGAATATATCAACTTGTTTTCATCTTTTTTGTTAAAGTGGGAAAATAAAGGATTGAAGTTAACAAACCTAATTTTCTAAACAATTTATTATTATTTATAACAAAATTTTCTTAAAATAATGCTAGAAAATGCGGAAATTCTGAAATTTCCTACTTTTGGTCAACTTTTTAGTTATAATCTGGTAATAACTAATGCAAGTTAAGAAAGTATTTGTTTAAACTTTGTATTATTGTTTACAAGTATCTTCTCTTAAATTAATGCTGTAAAGTTGCGTCTTTTTCTTAAATTTTCTACTTTTATTTGGCTTTTTAGTTACGAACAAATAATTTTGAAAAACTTCTGAAAGAATCATTTTTTAAATATTGTTACATTTTTTTCGGAATGAAGTATTTTGACTCTTTTACTAATGTTTGGAACTTTTAATTTAAAGAAAAAGTCTATGTGAAAATAGAGATGAAAAAGGATAGAATAATTAGGATTAGGTATTCGAGAAAAGTAAATGTGAATATTGGAACTTAGATTCTTTCAATTTTTAAAATATGTAAACTTCGGCATATTCAAATTTTGATTTTGCATTTTGAAAACTTCAAATTTCCAATCATTTCGGTACCTTAAAATCTGGTCCCTGAAGGCTTGGATTATTTTTTAATTTCGATATGTGGAAATAAGTCTATCCCTGGCGAAAGTATCGGATAGGAATTTCTTCCGAACCAATCCGAATCATTCCGGAATCTGTATCCGAACCAATCCGAGTCAATTCGAACCAATCCAAAAAAATTTCTACATTTTGTTTGACCCAAATCGTTTAAAAATTAATCAGACTCAATCAGGTTCGATCCGAACTCCAAAACGAACCAATCCGAACCAAAGTTTTAGGTCAATCTGAGTGCGGATTCGTTCGGATTGAAAATTTGGTTCGGATTTTTTCGGATTGAGTCGGATTAATTTTTGACCGATTTGGATCGAACGAAATGTAGACATTTTTTCGAAGTGGTTCGAATTAACTCGGATTGGTTCGGATACAGATTCTGGAATGATTCGGATGACTTCGGATTGGTTCGGAAGGAATTCCTATCCGATACTTTCGCCAGGGATGCCATCGATTTGCAAACTACGAAATATTCTGAAATTTGCAAACTGCAAAATATTCTGCAATTTTCAAATTAAATGAGAGTGAATTTCAAAAATATATACTGATATTCATTTATAATCTTCATTGTATATTTATCCCTGAATTCCCGTCTTACGGATCATAAATAATTAATCGAAAAATCTTTGACTAAAGCCCTGGTCAAAGACAAAATGTGAAATCGTATCGAGCAAACTCTAAGAAGGGCTGGCTCGTAAAAGGGAGAGATTTTAAGTCTTTTAGAGGGTGTCCTCGGCGAAGCTTATCTTTCGACGGGTACTGTCAAAGACGATGCGACTTGACGTTTCCGTCACGCGGAACCGGGAATGATAACGGAAGTCTGATAGATCAAGTCGGACCAACACCAGAAATGAGAAATGTCTTTGCAGTCGAAGATTAAAGATTTCGAGAATCACTGGATATGACTTCTGCCCCTTTACTTTTTTTCTGATAAAACTTCCACTTCAAGATTTGACACTGAGTTAATTGAATCTATCTTTTAATTATTGCGATTTTTTTTCTTGGATGGCCCACTGATTATCAGGTCTACAAATTAATTCGGTGCCTTCACTTTGATATCTTGTAACTCTTTCTCAAACTTTTTTTTCCGTCCTAAGGTAGTTTTAAAGGGCGAAACTGGAACTTTAAAACACAATGTAATAGGTGGCGGTCTTGCGGACTTTGCCTCAAAAAGCATTGGTGAATACAATGGCGTCCGAGAAGGAGCATTTGAGATACTGCATTCTTCTTGCATTCCAATTGCGAAATCAACATTGATGTTAAATCTTTTGAAGTACTTTTTACACATTTTATGTGTCACTGCACCTTCTCTTAGGCTGACCAAATCATTTTGGTCACCACAGCTGCATTTTTTTCAATTGTATTGCAAAAAGAATGCAGTGTCTCAAATGCTCCTTGTCAGAAACCATTGTATTCACTAATGATTTTTGTGGTTAGGTCCGCAAGACCGCCATCTATTATATGGTGTTTTAAAGCTTAAGTTTTGCCCTTTAAAACTACCTTAGGGCGGGAAAAACTTCAATTTTGACCAAGAGTTACAAGACATCAAAGTAAAGGCGCCCAATTAATTTGTAAACCTAATATTTAAAAAAATTATCGTAAAGGAACCAAAAAAAACAGCGCTTATGACATTTTTCTTATTTTGATTGCGTACACTCAGCGAAAAAGTTGGCCTGATTTATAAATAAAAATTCTTGAATTTTGACGATTTTGAGGACAAAAGTCAAGTTTTCAATTCCAAATCTTCCAAATTGAAGGAATTTCGAATATGCGTCATCAAAATTTCAGAATTTTTTTTTTAATCGTGAATCTTACATATTTTCTAATAATAAATTTTGAAAATTAAAAATACGTCAATTTTAAAGATGGACCAAACTAAGTTCTATAATTTTAAAGAGTTAAAATTGAAAACTCTTTCTTTTAAAAATTTATGAATAGAAAATTTTAAATTTTGGTCCCTTTGAAGGTCAAAAGACAAGTTTTCAGTTTTAAATATTTCAAATTTGAGAAATTTTGAACATAAAGCATTAAAATTACTGAATTTTTAACTGTAAAGCTTAAAACTTGGATAATTTTTATTGCAAATTTTCAAAATTAAAAACTTCAACTTTAAAGATTCAAAATTTAAAGTTCTATAATTTTGAAGAGTTATAATTGAAAATTTTTCAATTTAAAAAAAGTATAAATGAAAATTCTCAAGTTTTGATGACTTTGAAAATAAAAACTAAAGTTTTCAGTCATAAATCTTTCAAATTAAAAAAATTTTTAATGTTGATCATCAAAATTGCAGAATTTATCATTGTAAAACTTGAAACATGGATAATTTTTTATTGTAAATTGTCAAAATTAGGGAATCTTCAATTCAAAAAATCTAAAATTCAAATTTCTATAATTTTAGAGAGTTATAATTGAAGCTCTTAAATTTTTAAAAATTATAAATAAAAATTCTTAAATTTTGATAATTTTGAATATAAAAAGTCAAGTTCTCAATTCGGAATGTTCCACATTGAAAAAATTTCGAATCCTAATCATAAAAATTACAGAATTTCCCATTGTGATACTAAAAACTTGTATAAACTTTATTTGTAAATTGTCAAAATTAGAAATTCTCAAATTTTAAATATTTACAATTCAATGTTTTACAATTTAAAGAGATACATTAAAAAACTCTTGAATTTTAAATATTTATAAAAATAAAAATGCTTGAATTTGGACGATTTTAGAAATCAAAATTCAAGCGTTCAATTCTAAATCTTTGAAATCAGAGAGATTTTGAATATAAATAATCAAAATTACCAAAAATTTTAATTTGTAAACTTAAAACTTGCATAATTTAAGAATAAGAATTTCCAAGATTAAAAACTTTTTCATTCTGAATATTCACAATTCAAAGTTCGACACTTTTGAAGATTTAAAATTAAAAACTCATAAATTTTGAAGATTACAAACTAAATTTCAATTTTGATCATTTTGAAAATCGAAAGATAATTTTTCAATTTTAAGTCTTCCAAAGTGGATAAATTTCGAATGCAAATCATCAAAGTTGCAGAATTTTCTAGTGTAAAACTTAAAACATGCATAATTTGACTTTGAAAATTTTCAAAATTTAATATAGAAAAATTACAAATTTGAAATTCTTCACTTTTAACGATTTGCAATTTTAAATTATCCAATTTTGAATATCAGCAATTGAATACTCATTAATATTTAATGTGCGTAATAGAGAATTATCCAATTCTGAATGCCTTTTTTGAAAGAATTTAATTCTGACAATTAAAAATGTTTCTTTCTGAATATTATAATGTTAATTTATTCAATTTTATATATTTACAATTGAAAATTCATCAATTGTGAAATTAAGTTAAATTTAAAAAAAAATTTCAAGTTAAATAAATTAAACAAAGTTTAAAATATGATAATTGTCCATAACTTCCTTAATGTTTAATAAAATGTATTAATATTATAGATCAATCGATTCGCCTCCAGCCAAAGAATCTTTCATATTCTTACATTAACTGAGACATGTTCAATTAAATAATTATAAAAATATTTGAAAATTTAACGACTGCAAAGCTTCTTCTCTAAAGAAACAAAAAATGAAAAAATTTTGACAAACACAAATGCAAATATTTTTATTTAAGGTGCCTAATACGAAAGTGGAGAGAAAAAGCAGAATGTTATTACCATTCAGATATCATTAAAGAACAATATTTAAAAAATATTTCAAGATGAAAATTTGTCAATATTGTTCGTTTTATAGTTCTTATCAAAGTAATGTCTCTAAATGGATTCAGCATTCTTCCAAGGTTAATTTAAACTTTTGTTTCCTCAAATCTTATCTTGAAGAAAAAAATTAGGTTAATCGTTACACACGTGTCGCAAAGAGATATGATTTATTCATTGTTGATTGTTCAGATGTAAATTATTCACAGGTTCTGTTTGACTGGAGTTAGTACATTTTAAATAGGATATAATTCCTTAACTACTTATATATCACGTAATAAGGTATCATTTTAATCTTTAAAAGTACATCCCAAATAGAGTGAATCTGGGACACCTTAGACTATTTGTTCACTTTATGAAGGTGCGACTAAGAATTAAATAAATATGAAAATAAACGTGTTTTTACTATTATTTTTGGCTGTTTCTGGTTAATTCCATGCTAGATCTAAGTAAACTGTGAAAAGTTAAAAGATATTCATACTCGTACTTTAACGATTTTCAAACAAATTTTCATGTTGAAAGTATATTTAGATAGTATTTTGAAAACATCAAAACTAAAAAACATGAGGATGAAAATTTAAAAAATCGAAGGCGTTTATACCAAAATACTTTTTTCAGGAGAGTCTAAAAATGTGTTGCAGATTCAGCAGGAAGATTTAGAAAAAAAGTACTCCTTAAAATATATTCAGGCTCTGTAGAATTTTAAAAAACTGGGAATTTGAATTCTAGCTCTTGAATAGACGAATTTAAATAAAAAAAGTTATTAAAATGATTAAAAACATTATATTATTATTTTATGATTAGTTTAGGATGATAAATCGTAGCAGAAGATTCGAGCTTGAAATATTTTCAATTTAAAAAAAAAATAAAAATTTTTTAAACTTGACAGCATTTCAAACTGATTAATTTTATAATTGTTGAAAACGATGTTCAATCTAGTGGAAGTTTCAAATTTGAGATTAATGCTATTATAATCGAAAGATTTGTGAAGTGGAATAATTTTCAGCTGTTATCAAGACATTCTGAAGAATTTACAAAGATTTCAAATTGTGCAATTGAAAATTTTAAGTATTCAAAGTTAATTGTTTTATTTTTATAAGGAAAATGTAGTTACCTGATTTCAAATAGAAATGTTCCATCTAAAATGATTAGTTTAAATTTGAAATAATTATAATTTCAAATTGATGTGGTTTATCAATACAGGTTGTATAATTGTAAGCTGATAGCATTCAAAGGTGAATAGTAGATTAACATTTTAGCACATGGGATGAATTCAAATTATCGTTTAAAAATCTCTGAACCGAATCCATTTGATGAAAATTAAACTATTTGGTTAAAAATTTATGTATTTTTTTTTAAAAATCGCTTTTTGGTAAATTAAATTTGAACTAAATTAATACAAACCAATAAGAAAATACAAATATTTTTGGTTTAAAGTGCATTTTTCTTTGGTTGAAAAGTCGACTATTAAACTTTTAGTTAAGAATTCATTTTTTTAATAAAAATTTTATTATTTGTTAAAAATTGAACAAGTTTGTTAAAAAGCCATCCTTTTTGGTTGAAAATTTAACTGCTTTGTTGAAAAATTGTCCTATTGTATTGAAAATTCAACAATTTGATTGACTTTTTTCCTTTTCTGCCTAAAATTTTTTTTTGATGAAAATTCAATTTATTTTGTTCAAAATTCGTCTTTTTGTTCGAAAATTCATCGCTTTTGGTATAAATTCAATCTTTTTTGTAAAAAATAAAACTACCTGCTTGAAAATTAATCTGTTTCGATTGAAAATTAATTTTTGTTTGAAAATTTACATTTTGTTGAAAATTTACACTCACAGTAAAAAGTATTTTTACTCCCTAGGGACTGAAAAGTGACGTCAGAGGTGAATAAATTCAATTATTTATTTAAAAATTCAACAGTTTTGTGTCAAATGCTTCTATAGGCTAGAAATTTAAAGCTTTTGTAGAAAATTTAACTATTTCGTTAAAAATTAACTATCAATTATTTCGTTGAAAAATAATTTTTTTGTGGAACATTCTTATTTTCGGATTGAAAATTCAATTATTTTGTAGAAAAATTGGTTTTTTAATTGAAATTTATTTATTTTTTAAAGAAAATTTAACTATTTCATTTTTGGCTAGAAAATTGTCTTTTCTAGTTTAAAAATTCAACTATTTGGTTGAAAATCTATGTATTTTGTTAAGAATGTGTCATTTTAGTAGAAAATTTATTTTTTTTTGTTCAAATTTCATCTTTTTGGTTGAAAATTTAAAGGTTTTGATAGAAAATTCAATTCTTTCGTTGAAAATTAACTTTTTTGTGGAAAACTCTTATTTCCGGATTGAAAATTCAGCTGTTTTATACAAAAATGTGTTTTTCAATTGGAATTCAATTCTTTTTTAAAGAAAATTCAACTATTTCATTTTTGGCTAGAAAATTGTCTTTTTTAGTTTAAAAATTCATCTATTTGGTTGAAAATCTATGTATTTTGTTAAGAATGTATCATTTTAGTAGAAAATTTATTTTCTTGGTTCAAATTTAATCTTTTTGGTTGAAAATTCAAAAGTTCGAGTAGAAAATTCAATTATTTCGTTGAAAATTAACTTTTTTGTGGAACATTCTTATTTTCGGATTGAAAATTCAACTGTTTTGTAAAAAAATTTGTTTTTTAATTGGAATTCAATTCTTTTTTAAAGAAAATTCAACTATTTCGTTTTTGGCTAGAAAATTGTCTTTTTTAGTTTAAAAATTCAACTATTTGGTTAAAAATCATGTATTTTTTTAAGAATTTGTCACTTTAGTAGGAAATTTATTTTCTTCGTTCGAATTTCATCTTTTTGCTTGAAAATTCAAAAGTTTTAGTAGAAAATTCAATTATTTCGTTGAAAATTAACTTTTTTGTGCATCATTCTTATTTTCGGATTGAAAATTCAACTGTTTTGTAAAAAAATTTGTTTTTTATTTGGAATTCAATTCTTTTTTAAAGAAAATTGAACTATTTAATTTTTAGCTAGAAAATTGTCTTTTTTAGTTTAAAAATTCAACTATCTAGTTGAAAAGCGATGTATTTTTCTAAGAATTTGTCATTTTAGTAGAAAATTTATTTTCTGGGATCAAATTTCATCCTTCAGGTTGAAAATTTAATCATTTGTTTAAAAATTCAACAGTTTTGTTTAAAATGCTTCTTCAGGTTAGAGATTCAAAGCTTCTGGTAGGAAATTGAACTATTTCGTTAAAAATGATTTTTTCGTGGAACATTCATATTTTCGAATTGAAAATTTAACTATTTTGCAGAAAAATCGTCTTTTTGACTTAAGAATTTAACAGTTTGGTAGAAAATTGAACTATTATGTAGATAATTCCACTCTTTTGTAGAACATTCTTTTTTTTCATTTAAAATTAATTTTTTGAATGAAAATTCAAATCTTTTTTAGTGTAAAAATACAACTATTTGATTAAAAATGTATGTAATTTGTTGAAAAGTCGTATTTTTTGGTAGAAAATTATTCTTCTAGGTTGAAAATTTAACTAATTGGTCGATAATTTATGTAGTTGATGAAAATTTGTATTTCTTGGTAGAAAATACACTTCCTTGGTTAAAAATTCCTCTTTTTCGTTGAAAATTCTATTATTTGGTTGAAAATTCATCCCTTTTGGCGGAAATGTCATCTTTTTTGGTTAATTATTTAACTAAAATGTTGAAAATTCGTCTTTTTTGTTTCAATTCAATTGTTTTTGATTTAAAATAAAAATATTTTCTTGGTTAAATATCAATTATCACATTTTTTGTTGGGAATTCATCTTTTTTGGTTGAAAGTTGAACTACTTTGTTAATTCATATAAAACATTAAGATTTTACCCCCCCCCCCAACATCGTCTTACATTATTTTTCGATGACCCCTAAATAAATTCACAAAAAAAATTACGTAAGATACTTACGGACCCTAATAAAGGGGGGGGGGGGGGCACAAAGTTCAAAATTTCAACAACAAAAGAAACTTTACGTAATTTGTGCACGAAAATCATTTAATGAAAAAATTTGGGTTTATTTTTTGCCTGATTTGAAAGGAATCGGTCCCTGTTTGGCAGGTGATTCTTTCCTGAATTTGAATTAATAATCATATTGTTAAATCTGAAGTCGAGAAAGTTTGTGTTGAATTTCAACAATGGGGAAATGACAGGGTTTTTGTGAATTTAGATATTCGGTATAATCTCAAAGGAAGGTAGGAAGATCGAGACATTACTAATAAACGGAGTCATACTATAAAGCGGGTGGAACGAGCAAATCCTTCGATGTAAAAGCCCACCTTAAACCAGCTGATCCTGACACAAAGACGGCACCAGAGCAAGGGGTACCCTTTAATGAAAACTATACGTCCCTGGATTAAGGTGGCCACTGGCCACTGGTCAGCCCATGGAAACCAACTACCCGATACGACCTGTCTTATGCAACCAGGACCAACCTATATAGTTAGCCACTCTATGGTCGTCCGGCGTATTAGATGGAAGTTTAGGCATTAATACCTAATAACATGGCCTTGTCGGCAAATCCTTTGTTGGCCATCTTATTCCAGACTTAACACCTTCCGTTCATGGATCCTCAAGACGGTGATCTGGACCGAGAAGAGATCGTAAGGTGGATCCTGTTCACTTCTAATTAACATCTTCCAAAAATCCCTGAAGAGTGGTTTTCATACTGTCGTCCTGATGGAGAAACTGTACAACTGCATTTTTATCAAAAATGAGTTTTTTATATGGTTGGATTCGTCATGAAAAGACGAATTTAACTATGCTAATCATTATTAAAAATTGTAATTAAATCTCGAGATAATTAGGACTCAATTAGCATATCTATAGCGATTTTTGAGAATTCCTGATGAAGAAACAACATAGAAAAAACAGAAGATAAACTTTACATCGATTTCCGACGAAAGTTTCGCTGCAACAAAAATTAACCTTGTCGAATAAACATTACATGAAACTGAGATAATTCCGTGTTTTTAAACTGTCTCGGAATAATTTGTCAGTTTTTTTCAGTGAAAAGGCGTCTTCTGCTATGTAGTTCACAGCAGTGCAAAGAACAGAACAGTGAAGTTGGATGAAATTGGTCTGGAAATCAGGACACCAGATTTTTAAAAACATTGCACTTATTACCATTTCATTTTGAAAATAATGGCACTTATCGCGGACGAATGGTTATATATTTTGGATGACTGTCAATAAAGCACTCGGCAACATTCGAAAAAGTCGTCATATTCACTATGATCTTAACCATAATTCACAAGTTATGAGATAGGAATTTCCGTTTTGAAAGCTTCGAGATCCGTCGGTATTGCAGTTTAATATAAAATCATTTTTACGGAGTAAAATTTTGAAGCTAATAATAGATGATTTATGTATTTATGAACAACTACAACTCCTATCGACCTTATTTCATGCTTCAAATTTTTATTATTTAACAAGTTAATTTTCAAACAGAAAAATCAGAAAAAAACTTTTCTTCTTCATTTTTTCGAAAATTCAGAAAAATAATTTCTTGAACTCAGAAGTTTTGGCATGTATAAGGGCACCCTGAGTCGTAAAATTTTATTTTGAAAAGTTATTAAATAAATATTTATCAAAAATATTGAATGTAAATAGAAAATCTTAATTTTGTACTGTAGATAACATTTTATATTAAGATAACATTGATGGAAATTTAAGTATATATTCTATCAGGTATTTCAGATTGGGGGGAGGGGGGGAAATCAAAGATGTCTGCAAGCTGAGGGATAAACAATAATACCAATTGCATAGGGACAAAACTTAATTTTTTTCAAAACTCAGAAAAAATGGTTTTTCACCATAAGTGTATTTGGACATTATTCTTTATTTTCTAAAAACTATTCAATTAAATTATAAAATCCATAAAAATATGTGATGATTTTATTATTTAATTAAATAGCTTTCTCGAAATGAAAAATAATCTCCAAATACACTTATGGTGAAAAATCGGGAAGACTGAAAAAGTCTCGACACTGTAAAATTCCTGAATTAGAAAATCCTTGAATAATTAAATTCCCGAATAGGAAAATTCCATAATAATAAAATTCCCGGACAGTTTATAATGCACCGAAATGAAAAATTCCCGATTGATGAAATTCCCGACAGTTTATGATATTAACGAATTGAAAAATTCCCGACATAAAATTGCCGAATTCCAGAATATCCAAACTAGAAAATTCCCCAATTATAAAATTCCCGAATTTAGACAAATGAAAACATTTTTTCATGAATATTATTTATTTATTAAAAATACAATAATCAAATATTTTTATAAAAAAAAATTGTAATGTTTAAAGTTTCTAAAATTACTGCTTGAATCTTAAATAACAATGATTGAAAAAATATATTTTTGGATGAAAATTTTTGGACGACTGAAAAATCCTAAAAAATAAAATTCATGACTATCAAATTCCCGAATTGAGAATTTCCCGAATAATACAATTTTCGAATATGTAATAAACTTCGCGAATTGGAAAATTCCCGAATTATAAGATATCCGAACTGGAAAATTCCTGAATTATAAAACTCCCAAAAGAATGGAAAAAATGTTTTTCAATCCATATTATTTATTTATTAAAAATAAAATTATCAAATATTTTTATAAAAAAAAGATTTTTTCCTGTTCAAAGTTTCTAAAATTATTGTTTGAATTCAAAATAACAATTATTGAAAAAATATATTTTTGGATGAAAATTTTTGGACGAATGAAAAATCCTAAAATAAAATTCCCGAGTAATATAATTCCCAAATAATGAAATTCCCGAATAAAAAAATCCCGAACAGTTTATGATATTATCGAAATGGAAAACTCCCGACAGTTTATAATATTACCGAATTTTTAAATTCCCGATAGAAAATTGCCGAATTAGAAAATATCCGAAGTGGAAAACTCTCGAATTATAAAACCCCCGAAACAATAAAAAAATTGTTTTTCAATCAATATTATTTATTTAAAAATAAAATAATCAAATATTTTTATAAAAAAAAAACATATTTTTCTTGTTCAAAGTTTCTAAAATTATTGTTTGAATTTAAAATAATAATACTTGAAGACAATTTTCATCCAGAAATATATTTTTTTCTCAATTATTGTTATTTCAAAGTTAAACACTAATTTTAGAAACTTTAAAATTAAAAATAATTTTTTTCTTCATAAAAATATTTTATTATTATATTGGTTTAAATTCGGGAATTTTCTAGTTCGGATATTTTATAACTTGGCAATTTTCTGTCGGGAATTTGGGTTATTTGGGAATTTCCCAATTCGGGAATTTGACAGAGTTGGCAATTTTATTTTCCGGGACTTTTCAGTCCTCCAAATTCTTATTTCAAATATTGTTATTTTGAATTCAAACAATAGTTTTAGAAACTTTAAACATTAAATATTTTCTTTATTAGAAATATTTCATTATTGTATTCTTGATAAATAAATAAATAATATTCATTTGAAAAAAATTAATTATTTAAATTCGGGAATTTTCTAATTCAGATATTTTATAATTCGGCAACTTTCTGTCGGAAATGTTCAAATTCCGTAATATTATTAACTGCCGGGAATTTTCAAATTCGGTAATATTATTAACTTTTCGGGAATTTTATTAATCGCGAATTTTCCAGCTCGGAAATTTTACAGTGTCGAGAATTTGATTTTCGGAATTTTTCAGTCGGTCCGAAATAGTATATTGTGTATCAAGGGCGTAAAGAAGGCTATTTTGACCCTTCTTGAAAACAAGCATGTTAAGCAGATAGAGGATGTTCGGTGTACTTGAAAATTTTAAATTATAAGTGAAAGAAAGAAATAGCGTACTTTGCAGAAGGAAGACTGTGGGGTGCACCAATACAATCTTTTTAAAGATAAAGAGAATTATGTGTAGCGGGCGTAAAGTTTTGTGTAGCGGGCGTAAAGTGTTATGTAGCGGACGTAAAGTTTCATGTTGGGCCGGCGGCGGAGTGCGCATGAGCGAACGTCACTGGGCTGAAAGCGGCCACATTACGCCTGCCTCATGTGCACGCAATGGCGCGTTTTCAAGGGGGGTCGGATAAAAAATAATTTTTGTCCAAGCTGTAAAAAAAACTGTTGGCTGTAAAAACTTTCGCCAGGGTACATGTCTTACTGCAGATTCAAAATCGAGTAGTTAATTTCTGTTAGCCTAAGAGCAGCAAATTTCTGTTAGCCTAAGTTCGGCAAATACCTAGATCCGCCACTGAATGTTCCAACTTCAAAATTGATTCGATTCCTATTTTTCGTTTTGTTCCTAGCCTACAATACCGACTGTGGCAAAAAGCATCACGATAAAATCTTTTAAGATCGGTTACCATCTTATGAACTACATTAGCCATGGAGTAATCTTTAAAGATGGTGACGATGGTTGTTGTTGTGTCAAGTTCTTTATTTACATTCACGAAAAATACGTTTTGATTCGTCCGCGAAAAGTCTAATTATTTTTAAAATAACAATTAGGTAAGTAAAAAGTTGTTTTAAATCTTGTGTCTTGATTTATAGCTTTTCACTCATACTTTGCCGTTTTTCCATTGCTGCAAAGGACGTAGCAGACGACAGCTTTTATTCCATCGTAAGATAAACTTTCGCCAAATAGCATGTAATCTTTGACAGCCGAAAATTTTACATGCAACAACATTTAACTTCAGTTTTTTCCGTCCCCTGAAGAGTGGTTTTCATACTGCCGTCCTGATCAAGAAACTGTACAACTGCATTTTTATCAAAAATGAGTTTTTGATATGGTTGGATTCGTAATGAAAAGACGAATTTAACTATACTAATCATTATTAAAAATTGTAAATAAATCTCAAGACAGCGGTTTTCGAGAATTCGTGATGAAGAAACAATAAATCTGCAGAAATTCTAGCATATCTACACGAAATCTAGGATTTGGGATAGTGCTGAGCCCTCAGAGCCTGATAAAAGAAACACATCTGCGCAGATGTGTTTTTGCTCATGAGGATCCTCGGTCTTTCTGCAGTCCGATTTCCTGAAATCGAATAGCACAAGTACATGTTAAGTTTCTCCACCCGGATTCGAGGGTAACTTTGAGCCACCGATCCTTCTTTTCAATAGCACATCTGCATTTTTTATTTGTCAAGCAAAAATAATTCTAGTTGATTATTATTACAATTATTATTGAATATCTGAAATCATTATAGGAATATAATTAATACATTATTATCCTTTTAGAGACTATCGTAACCATTTGGTGATAGTAGAAAAATTGTTATTTTTTTAAATAATCCCGAAGCTTTCGATTTTAATATTGTGAGATAATTGGACAATGTTTTTAAAAAAATCACTCGCATGATTTTGTTATAAGAAAGCATATGAAAAAGTTATAATTATTGTTGTAAAAATAAATTAAATCGCTGATTTTTCCCGATATACCTAACATATGTAGTAAAAAAGTTTCAATACAATATTATGTCAAACAAAAAGTGGGTCCTCTATACAGGTGTTTGTAGCACTATTTGGATTACAAAAACCTTTATAAAAGACCCAGTTTTTGTTTGACAGAAATGTTTGTGAGAACTTTTTTACTACATATTTTATGTATAATAGTGTGCACATAATAGAAAATTTTTAATAAAAGAATGATCTCACAAAATCAAAATATGAATTTTCAAAAAAGGGCTTGATCGCTTTTTTCATTTTTCACTTGAAATATTCAGGCAAAATCAGAGAATTGAATCCTGCCGTGTGTTATTTTGAAACGATATTCATTCAGTTCAGATTTCATGAATTAAAAAATGAAAATGTAAACGTTAGGTCTTAGTATTTTTTAATTTTTTAATTTCACATAGTTTGAAAATATTCTTCTGACTTTCCCAAACTTATTTTGATTTTTCCAAACTGACTGTTCTAATACAAATATCTTTTATTTCTACTGATTATATATATTTAAAAATAAATATCAGTTGTGTTCTATAATATATTATTGGAAATAATTTATTTTTATCTCTAGTCTTTGTAGTAATATTGTTCCTTAAATTCTTTCATATAAAGAAAAAATCTATAATTTTACCTAAAAAATTGAGCAATGATCATATAAAGTACATTTTTCAGTATATTTGGAAAAATTGGGAAGATTCAATTCAAAATCGAGTTGGGGAATGATTTTTTGGATATTAGTTTTTTTCAATGAAGAATTTTAAACTCAATGTATATTCAACTGACATATCTCAGATTATTTGTAAAAAAGAAATTATTTACTTGGTCTACCGAACCACTCGAAATAATAGCCGTTTTTCGTTACAAACAATTTTTTATAAAAAGAATTTTTGGTTTAGAATTCGAATGAGTAAACTAAAAAATTAAATTCAAAACCATTTCAACATTTATAGAATATATAAGAAAATGTCGAGTTAAATTGAGTAAAATCCGTAAAATTCACATACATATTAAAAATCTTTTTCTTTAATGCATATTATTTATTGTTAGAATTTTTTGTTATGCTTGTCAGTCATAAGGTGTATTAATGACACTGCTAAGCGAAATTAAATGGTTTTAATAAACAATTAATAATTTGTTCAAAGTCTGTACACTCTTTTGTTTTATTTTGTGCTCACACAAAAAGTATAAAAGTATGATTAATTTGGAATCGATCGACATGCAGCTTGGTTACCCGCGCTCGAAAAAAAGTTCAAAAATTTCTTGTTTGCAGAGTTTTTTAATTTTTATTGAGTTTCAATTTTTTTTACATACCTGGAGGTCAGAAAAGTGTTCTCAATTTTTTTCGGACTTTAATCTATAATTTTCTGAGATATAATTCCTATTTAATTTGCCATTGTTTTCGGAAATATTTGTCACTACTTTTGCAAATAGGAGAAGAATTATTTGAGGTACATGAAAACTTTTCAGTGACAAAAATGCATAAGAAAGAAAATCCCCAAGACCCAGGAATCGAAATTGGCAATACAGAAAATTTTAAAAATTTTGGTATTTTGTGAACTTATTTTCATATCTTGTGGTTTAAACATTTTTCTGAGCATGTGTGGGTTTTTTAAACATAGAAATACACTAGAACAGAAATCCACAAGACCCAGGAATCGAAATTGGCAATAGAGCGAATTTTCAAAATTTTGATTTTGGAATTTTATGAACTTATCTTTCTAACTTGCAGTTTAAACATTTTTCTGAGCATGTGTGGGTTTTTTAAACATAGAAA
>CAKNYM010049197.1:31273-60309 GCA_932195095.1 Andricus curvator | reverse complement strand
TTTAGACCATCTAGAAGAACGGACTGGCTCTCTAAATTTTGACCCTCGAACTTTGAGCATCCATTTTTTCCGTGTGATGGGCGATTTATATTAAATATTCCTTATTCTGATCAGGTGAATGAATTATGAAATCTCTTTGAATTCTTAAAGTCTATTAAAATCCCTCGAAGTCTTTTAAAATATCTTGAAATCTCTAAGAACGTTTTAAAACATTCTGAAATCTTTCAAATCTTTGGAAATAAATTGAAATATTTGAAAATCATTTGAAATCTTTTCAAATTCATTAAATCTATTGATGTACCTTCGAATCTTTTAAAATATCCTTTGAAATCTCTTTAAATTCTTGAAATCTATTGAAATCCCTAGGAATCTTTCAAAATATCCTAAAATCTCTAAAAATTTTGAAAATACCTTGAAATATTAAAAAATCTCTTCAAAGTAATAAAATGATTAGAAATTTCTTTTATTTTGTGAAGCTCTGATAAATTCCTTGGAATTTTTAAAAATATCCTAAAATATGTAAAATCCTTTGAAAAATCTTCAAATTATTGAAATCTATTGAAGTCCCTAACAATCTCTATGAACCTTTTAAAATATCCTGGAATCTTTCAAATCTATTGAAATCTCTTGTAATCTTTTAAAATATCTTAAAATCTTAAAAATTCTTTTGAATCCTAAAAATTATTTTAAAATCCTTGGACATTTCTTGGAATCTTTTAACATACACTCAAATCTTAAAAATCGTTTGAAATCTCTTTAAAGAATTAAAATCTCATTAAATTACTGAAATCAATGCAAGTCTTTAACAATTTTTAGGAATCTTTTAAAACATCCTGAAATATTTTTAATTTAGGGAAACACCTTGAAATCTTTGAAAATCTCTTCAAATGATTAAAATCCTTCGAAATTCCTATGTTTTTGAAGCTAATAAAAATTCCTGAAAATCTTTTAAATACCCCACAATCTTCAAAATCCTTTGAAAACTTTTCAAATTGTTGAAATCTTTCGAAATCCCTTGGAATCTTTTAATATATCTTAAAATCTATAAAATTCTTAAAAATCTTTTCCATTTTATAAAATCTTTGGAAATACCTTGAAATATTTTCAAATCTCTTCAAATCTTTGAAATTCTTTGAAATCCCTCAAATCTTGAGAATAATTTCTTTGAAATTTCATTAAAATATTCTAAAATATCTTGAATTCCCGTGAAATTTCATAAAATCTGAGGATATTCTGGAAAATCCCTTGAAATATTTGAAGTTATATGAAATCCTTTGAGATCCTCAAAAATTCATTAAAATACTTTATTTAGAGCTTTTAAAATCCGTTAAAATTACTGAAATTCTTTGAAACAGTTGGAAATATTGTAAATTCTCTGAAATCCTTTGGAATGTTTTCAAAATATCTTGGCTTAACCAGATAAACTTAAAAAATGATATATGATTTTGCGGGAAGTAGTAATTTAAAAATTGTGCCCAAACTTTGTTTTTATCGATATTTTTTTTACAGAATGATGGAAAAAATTAACTTTGAATTTTGTACAGTGAAACAAAAATCAAATAATAACATAGCCAAATAATGAAAAAATAATTACAATATTTATTAGACATTTATAATTACAACTGCAATCAATTTACAAAGAAATTTCTTCAGATAAACAATAGGGTCGACCCAAAATAAGAAATTCTGGAATTCGAAATCGATATCCCTCAGAAAAAAAATTGACAAGACCCAGGAATCGAAATTGGAATTACAGAAAATTTTTTTATTTCGGAATTTTGTATCTAACAGAATGAATTTTTTTTTATTTATAAGGTTAAAATTTTTCGAAACTGCATGAAAAAAGAAATAATTGGGTGAAATTGCATGCGCAGAGAACGATGCCATCTTTCAGTTTGAATAAGAATTGCATCTAAGGAAATTAGGTTCACAGGTAACATTTAAATTCAATAAACACCAAAATCAAAATTTAAAAAATTCGCTCTATTGCCAATTTCGATTCCTGGGTCTTGTGGATCTTTTTTCTAGTTTATTTCTATGTTCTAGTGTATTTCTAACTATGAAAAACTTCTCTGAAAATATAAATTATTTAATTTCAAAAAAAAATTGAAATGTAGTTCGAGTATTCGAAATTGAACAATAATTTATTAATTTTACAGGACAATTCTGAATCTGTTCAAAATTAAACAATTTTCAAATTTTAACGTTAAAAATTGAACTATTTCAATTCGAAAGCCTTAGTATTTAAACACATAAACACATTTAAACGTCCGATTGAAACTTTGTAAATTATGTTCAATTTTAAAATAATTTAAAATTAATAGATTCAGAATTAAAAGGTTTTAATAAATTTCAAATCCTATACAAATCTAGTTTCAGTCAAAAATATTTAATTTTTTTTTTATTGAAACATTGAAGAAGGTTTGGATTCATTTTTAAATCTTTCAAAACTGTATCGCTTGAAAATAATTGTATTTTATAGTGGAAAAAATCATTAAAACCAATGCTTAATTAAATAATTAATTTTAACTCGTTTAACAAAGAAATAATATTCAAATTTAATTCCTTAAAAATTGCAGAATAAAAAATTGAAAGCGCGCTTTTGTTCTTGAATAAGAATTTGAAATTAAGGAATTTTAAAGGAATACTTAAAATTGTATACTTTCAAAGAATGGGAAGCTGAAAATTAATGAATTTTACGATTTAATAGTTAAAAATTTTCAAATTTAGAGCGTTTAAATTAGAAAATTTTTTAATTTAGATTGCTGAAAAGTGGCACAATATAATTTTATAGTCTTTAAAATTTTTAAATCAAATCTTTCAAAACGTAAGAATTAAAAATCAAAACTTTTCGAAAAAGTATTAATAGCTACACATATTTTTAAAGTAAATTTCCAAATTTCCTAGGCCCTTTCTACTAGTTGGTTGAAAGTTGAACTACTTTGTTAAAAATTCTTTTTTTTTTCGAAAAACTGAATATTTTTGAATAAGCTCTCCAATGTAAGAACCAGGTGTTCAAAATCGAATTATTTTAAATTTAATAATTTTTCAAAAAGAACATTTCAAATTCATTGCCACTCAATTTCATTTTAAGTGATTAAACTGCACAATTTAAAATTTCAATCACAGTTATATTGTTTTGATTGTTTTATGTTTGTGTCTCAATAATTTATAATTATATAATATCATATATTATGATATTATAATGATAATTAATAATATTGGAAAAAAAATCTCTGGAAATCTTACAACATTTTTTAAAATTCCTTGACATTTTGTAGTTTTATTTAAATCCTTTGGAATCCCTTAGAATTCCTTGAAATCGTTGGAAAACGTAAAAATCCATTTAAAAAAGTATAAATGATTTGAATAAAGCCCTTGAGTATAATTTAAATTAATCTTTGTGAAATTCCTAAAAATACTTTAAAATCCCTTGAAATCTCTGGAATCGCTAGAAATCCCTTGAAATTCTTTGGGATCAGTTTTAAATCTTTGAAATTGTACAAAAAATAAAATTAATAACTGAAAACTAGTATTTTCTTAATAAATATATTTGAACTTTCACTTACTATATTTCTTTAAATTTTTTCAGTTAATAATTTTTTTATGACTTAAAATACTCGGAATAAAGAAAAAGCATTTAACTTTTTCGACTTCTGATATCAGTTTAAGTAAAAATAATTAAATTGTTAAAATCTATTACAATAACAATTTTTTAATTTCAAGCTAGAGTGAAGTCTTTAACCTTCTTAGTTTACTATATGAAAAAAAACAATTTTCAATTCTTTCTTCAGAATTAATGATTTTTATATTTAGAGCAATGCAAATTTGGCAGATTCCCTAAATTGCATAAAATTTTTGAATTTGTTGAATTCTCGCAAATGCTTGAATATTCTCAATTTCCTGAATTCTTTTGATTATTCCGAATTCCTAAAATTTGTAGAATTTCTTGAATTATCTAAATGCTCTGAAATCCCTGAAAATCACTGAATTCTCTGAATTCTTTAAGTTCCTTGATTTCTCTGAATTCTGTGATCTTCTTCAATTCCTTCAATTTTATAAATTTTTTGAATTCCTTTCATTATCCAAAATTTCAGAAATCGTCTGCATTCATGAAAACCTCTAAATACCTTGAATTCCTTAAAATCCTCAAATTCCTTGAATATTTGAAATTCTCTGAATTCCTTGACTTCTCTGAAATCCTTGAATATTCTGAATTCCTGAAATCTTTTGAATTTTCTGAATCCACTAAATTCTCTAAATTCCCTTTATTTTTCGAATATTCTGAATTCCTGATATTCCAGAAAAAATTAATATATATATATATACGATTTATAATAGTGGCAGCCTCATTATAAAATATTCGTCTGAATATTATCTTTTATTAATTTTTAAACTGATTATTCATAACCTTACACCAGCTTAATTTACATACATTCCCTAAATACTCTGAAATCCTCTGAATTCCCGAAAATTCTTAAATTTCTTGAATATTCTGAATTTCGTGAATTCCTTGAGTTCTCTAAATTTCTGAAATTTTATAAATTCTTTAAATTTCCCGAAATCCTTCATTTCCGTGAATTCCCTGAATTCTTTGAATATTTTGAATTCTCTTTATGGCTTGAATTCCCTAAATGCTCTGAAATCTCTGAAATTCTCTGAATTTTCTGAATTTCCATGAATTCTCTGAAATTCATGAATAGATTCAATTTCGTGAATCCTCCGAATTCCTTGAATATTCTGAATTTCCTGAATTCCTAGAATATTCTGAATTTCTGAAATTCTCTAAATCCTCTTAATTCCTGAAGTTCCTGAAATTATCTAAATTTCCTGAATGCCTGAAGTATTCTGAATTCTTCTAAATCCCTGAATTCCTCTAAGTTTCCAAATTATTCTGAATTCTCTGAAATCCCGGAATTTCTTCAATTCTTCTGAATTTTTGCATTATTTAGGAAATTACATTAATTCAAGGAGTTCATATGATTGAGGAAATTCGGAGAATTCAGGGAATTATAAGGATTTTAAAATAGTTCAAGGAATTTAGGGAATTCAGACGAATTTCAGAAATTCGGATGATTCAGAGAATTTTGATGAATTCTCATATATCAGGGAATTCGGAGGGATTCAGAAGATTTTAATAACGTTTAAAGAATTCAATAGGATTTTAAGGAGTTTGAAAACATCCCAAGAAATTCTCCACAATACAAAACTGCCGAAAAAGCATTCAGAATTGAATAATTTTGAGAAAGCTTTTCGATTTTCCATGCTTTTCAAAATATTTTTTTTAATGATTAAACTGTATAATTTAATCATAATATAATTTTAAATCTTCAACTAAAAATCAAACAATTTTAAGATATGACATTGTAAATTAAAAACTAAAAAAAAATACAAAACAAGATTGCTATGTATGATTCCAATGTTTGAAATTGCTCAATTATCAGCTTTTTAATTCAAAGTTTTTTTTTTAAGTTGAGTTTGACATTTTCAATATTTTGGAACATTTTCAAATAAAAAATAATTCCATTCTTAATGAGTGGGTCTAAACTCTTTTAATTTTTTATTTTCTAATTTTATAGATTGTCTTAATTTTTCATTGCTTTGAATTCATTCTGAAGGAGTTAAATTAAAAATAGTTTAATTAAAAATCCTTTAATCTGAAAATTGTGCAACTATCAAGTTTTTCAATTTAATTTTCTGCGATTTCGAAGAATTTTAAAAATGATCAGCTTTCTAGCACTCACTCTTTACAATTTCAGAGTCCAAATTAAAGTCTCCTAATTGATTTTTATAAATAATTTTAGAAGCAATAAACTTTCTCAAATCAATCTCAAATTTGGAAATTGCTTTTTGATAACTTTAGATTAGAAATTTAATTTAAATCATGATATTTTTTTGAAGCCAATCGCTTCTAAAATCTTAATTTCATGGAATTTTCCTCTTAGGTACATGGATTTGTTTAAGGATTTCTTACTAAAACACGCTGAATTACTATTAGAGATCAGACTTTTATTTATGATGGGAGGTATTAGTTTCTATTGCGTATTACTTTAAAATCTCAGGAAAAAATAAATCTAATTTTTATGTATGAGTAGGCTTATACGATTTCTAATAGTGGCAGCCTCATTATAAAATATTCGTCTGAATATTATCTTTTATTAATTTTTAAACTGATTATTCATAACCTTACACCAGCTTAATTTACATTTTTTTCGACATAAAACAATTATTTTGCAATATTTGTCTTATAAATCCATTTTATCAACATGTAGGTAACTAGAGGATTTATTTACATTAATAATTTGGTATCAGTGGTCAACTTTGCACAGGAATTATATTTTTTCGAATTATTAATAATTTAAAAATTCTACTACTGGAATTATAATTATTTAATTTTTGCTTTATTCTGTTATTTTTTGGACAATAATAAATAATTATTTTAAAATATAAAAAAAACTTTCCTTGTACCAAAATTACGGCTTTTCATAGAAAAGTTGAACAAAATTTGTGGAAAGTTTATAACAAATATTCAGTCTCATAATGAGCACATTTTTATACGAATCGTGAAAAATCATTTAGTGAATTTTTTTATATTGAAAAATAGTTTTGGATTTGTATTTTCATTCTTTTTGATTTTCTTTCAAATATTATTTAATATAACCTTTCTACAAAATAAATATTAATTTATAGTTTATTCCATCGAATTTTGTCGTCAGGAAAAGTAAAATTTATTAAAATAAATATACTTGAATATTTAAATATTTTTGTAAGGTTTTATCATTAGCTACAAAAGACTTATCTCCAAATTTCCAGAATTTCGATGCAATCGTTTTTAGAGGAAATTAGGCGAAACGTATTTTTTTAACTTGAAAAATAATTTTTTTCACAAAGTTACGATTATTTGAATTTTGACGTCTATTTAAAAAAAAAATTTTTCTTCAAATTTCTATGGTTTTTAACCTTATTGAGATATTCCAAACTTTCTTTCAGATTCTGGTGATTTTTACTCGCCGTATTTATTTAAATAATGTGTTTTTATTTAAATGATTTTGTTCTGAATTAAATGTTTGAAATTGATCTTTTTCTAAAATTAATGCTGTAATTTGTCATTGCTAGTAGAAATTTTTTTGTTGAAAACATTAGGGAATTGTTTAAACAATTTGTTAAACATTAGTTATACTTAATTGTATGTAATTTTTCTAAATTTGTTTAAGCCTGTCGCGTATCGTTGAATATTTAAATTCTAAACAAATTCCTAAAATAATTAATATTTGTGTGAACAATTGTTTTTATATTAATCATGAAAAGTTGTAAATAAAAAATTAATGGAACAAAAAACTGACTTTCAGCTCCCAGGGGACGAATACTCATTAGTCTGCGGGTGTGATTTGAAGAAAAAATTGAAGAAATAATTTCAGAATTGAGCGTAATTTTTATAAAATGAAATCTTATTGAAAAAGAATCTTTTCCCGACCGATGTGAAAAAATGGTGTAAATAAATATAAATTATTGAAAAAATGTGTATAACATTTAAATATTTGACGATAAGCGACACACTTGAACAGTTTAGAAAAAAAATCAGATTTTTTATCCCATTTGCATTAAAATGTATAATTAATCTTAAATAAATTGTTTGAACAATTGGATAATGGTTTTAACATAAAATGTTGTTTTTAACAATGACAAATTACCGCATTAGTTGCAGAGAAAGATACATTATGAAAATTTATTTTAAAAAATTTTTTGAAAAAAAAAAAAATTATTTCAACAAATACGAATTTGTTTAAGAATTGTGCAGAAATATCTGAATTACGTAGATATTTGATTATAAGCTGCAAAGTTAACCAAATAAAGAAACTAGAATTTTTTACCTCAGTTTAAGAAAAATTACAACTAAATAATAGTTAATTGTTTAAACAATTGGTAAATGCTTGAAACGAATATCAGTCTTCCTATCAATGACTAATTGTCCGATCGAACTTAAAAAAAGAACCTTTCAATGAATTAGTAGAAAAAAATATTTAAACAAATGGAAATTGTTTAAAAAATGAAGATTAGTTAAAAAATGCTCTAAAACATTTCACTTGCCGAATAAAAATAATTTATTGCAAAAAGGGGAAAAGTAGAGCTCATATGCGTCAGTTCTGCGCAAAATTGTTAATTTCATAGTATTTAGCGGAAATAATTTCCGCTTTAGGAAATCCTTAGAATCTTTAGGATCTCCTCAACAAAATTGTAGGAATCTTTTTTCCGGGCCTTTCTGGTTAACCGATATGACTCCAACTTGGATTTTTTTTGTGTGGAGCCTCATAAAATTCGGGGGTGACATGCCCTCTATTCGAAAAAAAATGTCAAAAAGTACCGTCAAACTGGGTAATTTGGGACACGTGGGGTAAATCGGGACATTCCTACATTGATAATTTAAATTACTTAAGGTGGTTTTAACCAGAACCTAGAATCAGTTTCAAGCCTTAACTGGATCTAGATTCTGGTTGAAACCACCTTAAGTAAATTAAACTATTAATTCAGGAATGTCCCAATTTACCCCACGTGTCCGAAATTACCCCCTTTGATTCCGTGAATCAGGACTCTTATCTTATAAAAATGATACTGACTGAAACTCAACAATCACCATGATAAATTTTTAATGGAAAGTGAACTAATTAGTAATTGAAAAAAAAAACTAGACAGCGATTTATTCGGATATGATTGTAACTGATTTTCAGTCCAAAATCCCTACTTCTGATACCACTTTTGATTAGTTCCGAGTTCGAGAGTATTTTCGAAATCGTCAATGGGTATTTAAGCTCTTAATGCCTATTTTAGAGATTAAGAATGAAATCCTTCAGTGGGTACGATTGCTCATAAGACGCTTTTGGATTGGGACAAGTGGTGGAATGCCCTTTGAGTCTTTGACAGATCAGAGTACTCTGGCTCAGATTGCCTGATATGGTGATATTTTCCATCTCTCTCGTTTACTCTTTCGCCAGCTCACCAGCTCTTCGGAGAGGTCTGGGATTACACGATGGAGTAGGATAGAATCAGAGACTTAAGTCAGGGTTAAACAAGGATCGTCGCTATTGTGTTCCGAACCAGGTCCCATTGTCTCGGGATAGACGAGTGGATCTGCATATGCTTAGCAAGAGGGTAACACTTGGGTACAATCTTCACCCTCTGTCACCCTCGAATCGTCCTTCTCTTTCACTCCACATCCTGATTCAGATTCAGATTCGAGATTCAAAAACTAAAATCTAGATTTTCCAGATTGGATCTGGAACTTCTTTTCCGGAACCTTGGCCTCATCAACCCTCTTCTTGTCCAATGGTACTCAAACTGTCCCACATAGATTGACCTTGATGCATACAGTCAGAGGGTGTCTGAAAAAGGCTGAAAGTTTGGGTAGATTGATATTTTTCAACGTTTCCAAGTTACTACTTGTTGAAAATTCCGAGTTCCGGTTCTTAGAAACTTGTAAACATAGTCATCAAATTCATAAAAATAATGATAAAGTTTAAATATAAGATTTTCTCAAAGTTCTGTTTATCAAAAGTGGAAATTGTTCAAAATGATAATGATTCAAGTTCCATCGAAATGCGTATAATTTTCCATTTTGAAAAAATAATTAAAGCTTTTGATAAACTGAACTTTGGGAAAAGATTGTATTTGAACTTGCATTATATCACAATAAGTGATAAGTCGATTTTGCAGAAAACTTAATGATGACCTTATTTGAATAAAAAACAATCTACGTACACCCAATTTTTTACTAAGTCACGACGAAAAAAAGCCTTACACTCAGGAAATCAATAATGTTAATGCAAAAAAATTTGCAAAATAGTTCAATTTTCAACCAAATTGATAAAAAAATGAAATTTCAACAAAAAGTGTAATAGTTGATATTTCCACCAAAAAATATTTTAATTTTCAATCAAAAATTGAACCAAACCGAAAAATGCGAATTTTCAACTAATTAGTTGAATCCTCAATCAAAACAAAATAATTTTCAAAAAAAAAAAAAAAATTATCCACAAAAGAGTTGAATTTGTGAGCCAAAACGACGAGTTGTCAACAATATGAATCATTTTTAACTAAAATTATAAATCTTCAACCAAAAAATGAATTTTTAACCATAAGGTTGAATTTTCAAAGCAAAAGATTAATTTTCTATCAAAAATACCAATTTTCCAAAAATTCATGAATTTTCAACTAAAAACGATCAAGTTTCAACTAATTAGTTGAATCCTCAATCAAAACAGAATAATTTTCAAACCAAAAAGAGAAATTATCCATAAAAGAGTTGAATCTGTAAGCCAAAAAGACGAGTTTTCAACAATATAAATAATTTTTAACTAAAATTATAAATCTTCAACCAAAAAATTAGTTTTTAACCAAAATGTTGAATTTTCAAAGCCAAAGATTAATTTTCTATCAAAAAGACCAATTTTCCAAAAATTCATGAATTTTGAAGTAAAAAAGGTAAATTTTAAACTATAAATAAATTAGTTACATTTTCAGTTAAAAAAGTAGATTTCCAACCAAAAAACAACCATCCACAAAATAGTTCATTTTTCAACAAAATGAATAAATTTTTAACCAAAAAGATGAAGCTTCAACTAATGAGATTACGTTTCTACCAAAAATGCATTTTCCAAAAAATAGTTGAATTTTCACCTGAAACCAATAAATTTTTGACATAAAATGGAATAGTTAAATTTTCAGTGAAAAATTTAATTTTCAAAGAAGTAATATAAATTTTTGAACGAAATAGTTAAATTTTCAACCAAAACAGATGAATTTAAAAAAAAATTAATATTCTACTAAAAAAAGACAAGTTTTCAACACAAGATATGAATTTTTAACTAAGAATGTTGACAAATTTTCAACCGAAAATAGAATAGTTAAATTTTCAATCAAAGAAATGAATTTTCAACCCAAAAGAATAATTTTCTACTGAAAAAGAGAAATTTTGAACAAAATAAATAAATTTTTGATCAAGAAACTTGATAAATTTTCACTTATAAAAATATATTCTATCAACCAAAAAAAAAACAAATGTCCAACAAAATAGTTAAGATTCTAACCAAAGAAGAAATAAACTTTTTAACAAAAAGATGAAGGTTCACCTAATGAGATTACTTTTCAATAAAATAGTTGAATTTTCACTTAAAACAGATAAATTTTCAACTTCAGATAGAATAGTTAAATTTTCAGTAAAAAAATAATTTTCAACCAAATAAAATAAATATTTGAACGAAATAGTTAAATTTTCCAGCAAACAAATGAATTTCCAACCAAGAAGATTAAATTTCTATCAAAATAGATAAGTTTTCGACAAAAAATATACATTTTTAAATAATAAAGTTGTTCAATTTTCAACGGAGAATAGAATAGTTAAATTTTCAATTAGAAAAATAAATTTTCAACAACTAAAAAACGATTATTCAACAAAATAGTTCAATTTTGAATCAAATAAATAAGTTTAAAAAAAAAATGATTATTCAACAAAATAGTTCAAGTTTGAATCATATAAATAAATTTTGAACTAAAATTGTGAAGTATTGACTAATGAGATTAATTTTCTATAAAAAAATATGAATTTTCAACAAAAGAGTATTTATCTGATCAAGATCATAACACCATTTTCAAACAAAGAAATAAATCTTTAACCAAAAAGAATGATTTTTTATTAAAATGCATGAATTTTGAACAAAAAATTTTAATTTTTAAAGGAATTTTCAAACTTATAGTTAAATTTTTAGCCAAAGAAATTAATTTTCAATTAAAAAAATGAATGACTTATTTGACTTGTTAGGATTCGTATAAAAATATATAATTTAAAAAAATTTAGTAATTGCAGAAAAGATATGAAACCTATTTGTAGTGATGCATTCGAGACGATTTCGAGGAAATTCGAAATTTTCTTGAAACATGTTCAGGTGAACTCAAAACTTCATGGAGATCGAGAATCTCGAATAAAAAATTTCGAGATCTCAAGTCGAGAATCTCGAAACTTTTTATTCGAGATTCTCGATCTCCATGAAGTTTTCAGTTCACCTGAACATGTTTCAAGAAAATCTCGAATTTTCTTGAAATCTTCTCGAATGCATCACTGCCTATTTGAATTGAAAAATGTTCTATTTGAGATTAGATATCTTTGGAACCAAAAAGAATACAAATATGACTCAAAAATATAGTTCAAGCATACCAAATTGCATAAATTGGAAACGATTTTTCTGTGTCAATCTTTCAAATTCTTTTACTTACATTTTTCAAAAGTTAGTTTATAAGGTATGCTCATTTATTAAATCTGAAGAAAATTGGATAATTTTGAGAATTTCAAAAATACTTTTCAATTTTTTCTAAATTTTGAATTTTATTTTGTTTCAGCAAAAAGTCTTCCAGTTCACTGTGTCGTCGAGGCTATTCATAGTGTCGTAGAAAGTCGTGCAAGTGCTCGTGATAATTGGAGGAGGCCTCATGTAGAAAAAGATACATATGTTTTCATACCAGCTGTGATGCCCTTTCAGGTAAGACTAAGAAAAAACATTTTAATTTTTATATTCATATTTATTTTATATTTAAATAATGAATAATTTATAAAATTATTTGGGCACTGGGGCTGAACCAACTTTAATTGCAACTTCCTTGGATATAGGATTTCCTAAATAATGTAGTTTGTGATTCCGTGGATTAAAGAAAAAAAATCCATAAGTCCCTTTTTGAAAAAAGTCAATTTTTATGTTCAACGATGTGTAAAAATCTGTTTCTAAAAAACCCTTATTTATCTTTAAAATCTCTTAAAATAAATAAAAATTCGCATGGAAACCTTTTGGAAGCTCTTGAAATCCCTTGATAATTTTGAAAATATTTTGAAATCCCTTAAAATATTTTAAATCTTTTAAAATCTGTTAAAATCCATTGAAATTTGCAAAATACCCCAAAAGCTTCCAAATAATTGGAAGTCTTATTAATCTAAATCTTCTCTCCTTAAATTGTTGAAATCCGTAGAAATCCTTTAAAATAAAATTTAATTTATTCCGTGCAGTATAAATCATTTGAAATCCTTCAAACAAAAATGCAATTTAAAAAAAAATTCTTCGAAATACCTTAAAATTGCTTGAAATCTGGGAAATCTTCAAGAATACCTTGACATTCAATGAAATTTAATTTATTTCATAAAGTTCCCTCGAAATCCCTTAAAATCTTTTCAAATCCTACAAACATTCTTTGAAATCATTTGACATTTTTTATATCTCTTTAAATCGTGTGGAAACCCTTGGAATCACTTGATTCATTAAAGTTCTCTAAAAAAAAAAAATGTTCAAATCCCGAGAAATCTTCAAAATTATGAAGGAATCTGTATTATCGTCAGAAAATAACAGAAAATTTTTAACGTCCTTTCAGACTAGATGGAGATATGAATTAAAAATTATTTTTAATTAATTTTTTTCTGAAAAAAATTAATTAAAAATAATCTTTAAAATTACTTAAAATCCTTGGAGATTTAATAAAATCCTTGAATCTTTTTGAAATTCCGCAAAATACCTTAAAATCCCTTGAAATCTTTGAAATTTCTAGGAATCCCTTGAAATTTCACTTCGTTCAATTTACTTTTCAAATTGCACCAGAAATCCTTGAAATCTTTGAAAATCCTAAAAAATTCTTTAATATCCCTTAACATTTTTGATATCTCTTGTTATCCGTTAGAATCCCTTAAATATCTTGAAATCTTAAAAAAAAGTAAAAATCCGTTTGAAAAAGAATAAATAATAAATTATTTTTCTCTAAAAAAACGTTTAATTCCCTAGAAATTTGTGAAATTCTTTAAAATCCTTAAAGATTCAATAAAATCCTTGAATCTTGCGAAATTCCTTGAAATATCTTAAAATCTTTAGAATTGCTAAAAATCTCTTGAAATTTTATTTCATTTAATTAATTTCCCTAAGTTCACTAGTAATTCCTTGAAATCTTTGGAAATCCTACCAAAGTCTCTGAAATGCCTTGAAATTTTTTATATCTCTTTAAATCCTTTAGAATCCCTTAAAATACCTTGAAATCTTTGAAAAATCCATTCAATAAATTGATAAAAATCATTTGCAAGCCCTTGAATGTAATTAAAATTATTCATTGAAGTTCTCTAAAAAAAAAACCGCTTAAATCCTGAGAAATCTTAAAAATCTCTTGCAATCCTCAGAGGTTCAATAAAATTCTTCAATCTTTCTGAAATGCCTTGAAATATATTGAAATCTCTTGAAATATTTAAAAATGCTAGGAATCCCTTGAAATTTCATTTTATTTAATTTATTCTCTAATGTTCACTAGAAATCCTTGAAATGTTGGGAAATCCTAAAAAATTCTGTAATATCCCTTTACATTTTTTACGTCCCTTAAAATCCTTTAGAATTCCTGAAAATACCGTGTAATCTTTGGAAAAAGGTAAAAATCTATTTAAAAAAGTATAAATCATTTGAAAACCCTTGAGCATAATTTAAATTAAACTTATTCATTAAATTTATGTGAAAAAGCCCCCGTTTAAATCCCTAGAGATCTTCGAAATTTCTTGAAATTCTTGGAGATTTAATAAAATCCTGGAATCTTGTGAAATTTCTGAAAATATCTTAAAATCCCTTGAAATCTTTGGAACTGCTAAGAACCCCTTGAAATTTCATTTAATTTAATTTATTTTCCTGAGTTTACTGGAATGCTTTGAAATCTTTGGAAATCCTAAAAAATTCTTTGAAATTCCTTGGCATCTTTGAAAAACGTAAAAATCCTCTAAAATCCCTTGAAATGTTTCAAAATTCCTGGAAATTCGTAAATATATTTTTAATCTTTTGGAAGCTGATGAAATCTTTCAAGAATAGTAAAAATATTATGAAATCCCATAACGTCCCTTTAAAAGCTAGTCGAAGTTCCGTCAAAGTTCTCTGGCGTTCAATCGCTAGGAATCGCTTTAAATATAATTCAATTTATTTTCCAAAGTTCACTAGAAATGTCTGGAAATCTTTGGAAATCCTACAAAATTCTTTGAAATACCTTGAAAATTTTTTAAATCTCCTGACATCTTTGGGAATTCCTTAAAATTGCTAAAAATGTTTGGAAATTCCTTGAAATCTGTGGAAATATTTTTGAATCTCTTGAAAAACTTGAAATCTCCTGATATGCTTGGAAATCTTTAAACTGACGTGAAATTTGTATGAAGTCTGACGAAATCGCTTAAAATGCACGGAAATTCTCTGGAATTCCTTGAAATTCCTTCAAATCTGTCAAAATCCTACCATTATAGGAAATTCATTATAGACCTATACTGAATTTTCTATAATCTTTTATCGTAAGGGGGGATTAAAAGTAATTATAAAAGATTGCTTGGTGTTGCAAGGGATTGTATGGGATTGCATGAGATTGAAATCAGAGTGTACACCAGATTTCAGGAGTAATTACCCCTTAGAAAATACCTTCTGAAAGAAAATTTTAATATTTTTTTTTCAGGATTTGGTGGGTGAAGCATTGTTACGACTAGGCTACTCTAGTGATCTCATATTAAGTGCTCGAGGGAGCATTGTGATAAGAAATTGGAAGCCCTTGCCAACTGAAAAAGTAGCTGAAGGTCCACTTTTAACAGTGGGTGATATTTTGGCAGAATTAATCCACCTGACTACTCTCAAGATTCAGGTCTACAGATCAAGACCACCACCTCCTAGTCCAGCAGCCGAGGTCAGAGACAAACTTCTAAGGTTTCTGCTACTTCACAGTCATGCATTTCTAGTCGGATGTCCTCTCGATGAGGTAAGAATTATTATTTTTTTTCTAAAATTGATTAATTTTTAAGCATTGCCAAATAATAATATAGGTCTGATAGAAGTAAGTATGATAACGGGGTTCGTGCAGGCCTCACAGACCAGTCCCTATATCCCCTATTGTACCCTATGTTCAGTTAAGGTCCCTAAAGTACCCTTTTTTCAAGATTTGGTCCCTATGGTACCCTATTTGCAGCTCCTTATTGGAACTTCGAAAAAATGTATAATAAGATCAAAGCTTCCAAGAGCATTTTGGAAAAAATAGCAAGAATCAGAGAATTCCTATAAGAAGTAGCTGTGAAAAATAATCAGGGCTGCCACACATAGTCACTATTAGTCTCTTTTTTCTCAAATCATTTTTTATTCACTTTTTTTAAATGAAAAGATCACATTAGTCACGGAATTTTCTTGAATTCTTTTGATATATTTCAGGTTATTTTTAAAAATTCCGCGAAATTCGTAATAGATTTCAGTAATTTGAAGGGATTCTTAAGATTTTAGGGTATTTTTAAACCTTCTAAGGCATTTCAAGAGCTTCTAATTTGAAATATTGTAGGGAATTTTGAAAGATTCCGAGGCATTTTTTATTAATTGGTATTTTCAAGAGCTTTAACGAATTTCAAGGGATTTCAAAAGTTTTAGAGGATTTAAAATATTCGAGATTATTTTATGTTATTTTGAAATATTTCAAGTAATTTTTCATTTTTTTTAGTAGTTTCGTGGGATTTCAAAGAATTTGAAATATTTTAGGAAATCTGAAAATATTCCAAGGAATTATTAATTAATTTAAATTATTTAAAGGAATTTCGAAGCGTTTGAAATATTTTTAGATAAAGAATTTTCTCGAATTTCAGAAGATATGAAACGATTTCATAGGATTTATAAGGTCGTAAGATATTTTAAAGGTTTTCACGTTATTTTATAAGATTTCCGAGGATTTCAATGACTTTAAGGAATTTTAAAACTCTCAATGTATTTTAATACATTTTCCAGGATTTCAGGAAATATCATAGAATTTTACAGGGATTTTATAATATTTCAGTGGATAAACAATTTGTTCATGAAAAGTGAGATATTATGTAGTATTTCAAAGGATTAGTAATATTTTAGGAAATCTTAAAAGATTCCAAGGAATTTTCAATTGGTTTTAATAATTTTAAGAGATTTAATAATATTTTGATGGATTTTAAAGAATTTATTCAAGAAAAGTGTGTTATTTCGTAGCGTTTTAAAGATTTGAAGAGATTAAAAATTATTTTTTGGATTTCACCCTGAATTCTTATTCATTTATCCTGAATTATTTGAACTTCTTTTGAATTTTGAATTCATTCAAATTTTTATAAACTTACTCAATTTAACATAATTCAATAGATTTTTTTGATTTTTAAAAAGTTTTTATATAATTGGTTCTGCAGATCAATTGATAAAATGACCAAAGGATTTGAAATATTTAAGGTATTTTTCAAATTCCTTGACATTTTCTAGAGCTTTAAAAAATTTCAAGGCATTTAAAAAGATTTTAAGGAATTAGAAATATTCTAAGTTATTTTAAAATATTAAAAAGGAATTGTTAATTGATTTCAGTAATTTAATAGAATTTAAAAGGATTTGAAATATTTTAGGAAATGTTAACGATTCCCTGAAATTTTTTATTTATTTTAATAATTTGAAGGGATTTCAAAGACTTTGAAATATTTTGAAGTATTTTAAAAGATTCCAAGGCATTTTCAAGGGATTTCCAAGAGTCTTAATAATCTTAAGGGATTTTTAAGGGTTTTTAATATTTTAATGGATTTCAAAGAATTTATTCACAAGAAGTGAGGGATTTCGTAGGGTTTGCAAGATTTTAAGAGATTTTCCAATATTTTTTGCAATTCATTTGGATTTCGTCCTGAATTCTTATTAATTTATCCTGAATTCTTTTAAATCCTTTTAAATTCTTCTAGATGCACTCAATTTTACTCAGGTCAATGGATTTTTTTAAAGTTTTTGTTTATTTAATCTTGAAGTCATTAAAACTCATCTTGAATTTTTAGGCATTTCATCAAATTCTTTTGAATTCTCTTTAATTTTTTCTGAAATTCATTTTAAAGTTACTCAATTCGATGAATTTTTTCATGTTTTAAAATTTTTGTCAACTCATTTGAATTTATTTATTTAAAGTTTTTAATTTAAAATTGTTTAATTTCAAACGTTTATTTAAGCAGTTTTGGAAATTTCAGGTTACAATTAATGATTTAACTTAGCATTTGTGTTAATTATTTTGTCAACTATAAAGTATAATTATTATTAAACGATATAATTTTGAAATATTTAAAAACGAAACCAAATCATTTTCAATGTTTTCATATGAAAGTGTCCTATTTTAAATGCTTTCAATTCAAATTTGTTTAATTACAAACGATTTAAAAAAAATTTCTTTTTCAGTTTTGAAAGGCTTAAAAAGGATAGTCTTTTATTATATTTAAAATCATTCTGACTTTTTCATATAATAAACTAAGAAGGTTAAAAACTAAAAGCCTATTTGAAATTAAAAAATCGCAATTTTGATAGATTTTAACCAAAACATCAAAAACTTATTACGGAAAAAGAAAATTAACAAACATAGTTAATAAATCGTCAAATTTGTTTATTTCAAAAATATTAGTTTCCAACTATTAATTTTATTTTGTTTTACAGTTGCAAAGATTCAAAATTGATCCCAAAGAATTTCATATATTATCAATTGAACATTATAGTTTTCCTTTTACACTTGTGGACTATTATGATAATATTATGATAATCTTGTATTTTTACTACAATATGATTATGGAAGGAACAAAATTTAAGAAGAGAAAGTTTATTGTTATAGGACATATTAGGATTTTAGAAATTAGGACTTCCAAACATATATTTGAGGCTTGAAGTCTTAACTAATTAACGCATTGATAATTGATATTGCATTAATTTTTTGGGAAAGTCCGATTTCCTAATGAATAAAGGGAAGCTTTTCAGTAGGTATAGTCAGTTTCGTCCAGACAACCGCTTAAACATGTATAAAATGTGAATCTAGCCAGATAGAAGCTATCTTATCTTATCAGGTCTTTGACAATGCATTAATTTGTTGCGACTTCCAAACATAAAAATAATTTAGAAGTCTTAATTCCTAATGAATAAAGGGAAACTTGTCAGTAGGTAAAGACAGTTGCGGTTGGACAACCGCTTCAAAAAGTATAAAATGTGAATCTAGGCATATAGAAGCTATCTTATCTTATCGGATCTTTGACATTGTATGAATTTGGTGTGACTTCCAGACTTAAAAAATATTTTAGAAAGTCCTAACTCCTAATGAATAAAGAAAAGCTTGTCAGTAGATAGAGACAGTTGCAGTCCGGCAACCGCTTAAAAATGTATCTAATGTAAATCTAGCCTTATCTTATCAGGTCTTTTACAATTCATTAATTTGTTGCAAATTCCAGACTTAAAAATATTTTTGTAAGTCCTGATTCCTAAAGAATAAAGGAAAGCTTGTCAGTAGGTATAGACGCTTGCGGCAAGACAATCGGTTAAGAAGGTATAAAATATCAATCTAGTCCGAAAGAAGCTAGCTTATCACATCTTTGACAATGCATGCATTTGCTGCGACTTCCAGATTTAAAAATATTTTTGAAGGTCCTAACTCCTAATGAGTAAAGAAAATATTGCCAGTAGATAGAGACAGTTGTGGTCAGACAAACTCCTAAAAATGTATAAAATGTGAATCTAGCGAGGAAGAAGCTATCTCATCTTATCAGGTCTTTGACAATGCATTAATTTGTTGCGACTTCCGGACTTGAAAATATTTTTGGAAGTCCTAATTCCTAATGAATAAAGGAAGCTTGTCAGAGTGAAACGGGAGTAGGTATAGACATTTGCGGTTAGACAACCGCTTAAAAATGTATAAAATGTAAATCTAGCCAGAGAGTGTTTGTCGCCAGGACACCTAATCTCATTAAGAAGTCCTCCGGCTGGTCTCTTCTGCCTCTTCTACTTCTCCAGAGCCGCGGTGGTAATCTTCAGCGGAAGCTCGCTTGCGGTCTCTTGATCCCCACCTTAAATAAATGCTTTCTCGGTTTCGACTTTGCAGTCAAAAAGCCTCATTCCTTTCCCTACCTTTGATGATTCACAGAACTTCTTATCCTCATTTTAAGTCTCTTAAAAAAATCACTAATTGAAGAATCAAAAAATATTTCAAAACATTTTCTAATCGTTTCTAAATGACTAACATCATCATCAATATGGTTTTACGATTTGAGGAGAATAATAATTTTTAATCAAAAATAAAAATCGCACCAACCTGACAGTTTTCACTCGCTTTTCAGTGAACATTGAGTAGTTTTGACGTTGAAGTCTTGCTTTTATCCTTTCAAGCAAATAATCTCATCACTATGCCAAACATTTTTTACAAATTCTCATGAGGTTAGTCATTATTACAAATTTATTATTAACATGATAATTATTACATATGATTATTTATTATTGTTGCACATAATTATTAACATTATTACACTATTTCGAATAAATACAAAATAAAAAGTCAATAATAATAATTTTTTAATACAGTGTGAATGTTTTCACCAAATGTTCTTCGCTGGAAAAAAATGTTCATAGAATATTTGAATAATTATTTAACTGAAAAATGTATTTTATAATCTCGTATTTTTACTATAAGATGATTTGGAAGGAAAAAGAAATTTGACATTCACAGAAATAATTCCTAATGATAACAGAAAATTAATTAGATATTTTAATGGATTATTTAACTACAATGTTAAAAAATTTTAATGCATAATTAAATAATCATGCAACCACAATATTTTTTGAAAAATGTATATTTTTTGCTATAGTGTGATTTTGAAGGGAATTACATTTTACTTTCACAAATATAGTTCCTCATGATAACAGAAAATTCATTACTTAAAATTATTTCTCTCGTAGAAAAAAAATTGTGATTAAGGGTACTTTTCATACAAAAAGATTGTTCAAAAATTTATTATTGTTTGCTAAAAAATAATTTTAAAAGAGTTCTTTGACTGCAATGTTTTTTGACAACTTTAAAAATTTTTTACTGCAGTGTAATAATTATTCATTAAATGTACTTCGATAAAAAATGTTTAAAGAATACTGGAACACATATTAATAATTATTGAAAATATTAAATAAAATTTAAAATCAAAATTAAAGAATTTATATAATTCCACAACTGATATATTGACCAAAGAATAACACTTTCAATTGTAAAACTGCATGCTTAGAAGACGTTATGTAATTTTTACTGATTTAGTACATTAACATTTTCTAAAAAATAAAAAATTCGAATAACTATTTATTTGTTAATAGTTTCTGAACTCTTAAATTCGAGCTTAAATTATATTCTGATATCTGAGGAGAAGGAAATAAATACTATCACTTTGTGTTTGTTTTTATATATATATATATATATATATATATATATATATATATATATATATATATACACATAATTTTCCTAAGATTCTTGATAAAATTCAGAAAGATATTCGAAGATTTCAAACTTTTCGCAAAAAAATCTAGGAAATTTTTTAGAAAATTTGTTTGTTTTACCGAATTTTACAAAATATTATGAAAAATTAGAGTCAGTTTAAAAGATATTTAGGACTTTTGAAAAAATTTGGAATTAAATTAGGAAATTAGGAATTTTGAAAAAATACACGAATGTTTTATAATTTTTCGGAAATCTTTTCAAGTTTTACAATATTTTTGATAACTTAAAAACTTGTTAAATTCGAAAATATCTTTTAAAATGATTTGAATTTGTCCTCATTTTTTTTTAATCCTGCAACATTGAAAAAATTGCGGCTAAATCTTCCAGATTCTTGTTTGGCCATTTTTTAAATATTTTCATAAAATTTAATAATTTTTGAACATAAAAAGTCATTCTAAACTTTCCTAGGAATGTTAAGAAAATTTGTATAATCTCTGAAAATCTTTTAAAATTCTTAAAAAGCTTCTTTTTTCAAAATCTTCAAAAATCCACATTTAAAAAAAAACGTTTGGAATCCTTTACAAGTTTTCAATTATTTGGGTATCCTTTCAAAACTTTTAAATACCCCTTAAACTTACTTGAACTTTTTCTAAAATTTTGTAATCTTGTAAAATTGAAAATTTTTGCTTTAAAATCTTCTAGGTACACGTTTTTTCGAAGAGGTAGGAAATGTTTTGAAATATTTTTTAGTTTTCTCTTAGACTACATTTTTAAAAATAAAAAGTCATTTGAAATTCTTCCATTAATCTCAAGAAATAATTTGTACTCTCTAAAAATTTTTCAAAATTCTTAAGAAGCTTTTTTTCGAAATCTTCAAAAATCTACTCTATGAAAAAAATTTATTCTTCTCAGGATTTCAATTATTTTTGAATCTTTTTAAAACTTCTAAAACTTCTAAATATCTTTTAAAGTTGTTCAATTTTCGTCAAATTTGTTAAAATCCTGCAAAATTAAAAAAAAAAACCTTTTAATCTTCCAGATTCTTTTTGGACATATTTTGACATCTTCAAAACTTAAAACTAGATTAGAACTCTTATTAATTGTAACTAATAATGTATATTCATTTAAATGTAACGTTTTAAATTATTTTTTTTTATTTATATTTATTTTATTTTATTTTTCTCTTTTATAAATGAATTTTTAGAATCAAAATTCCTCATTTGGAAATTGTGATTTACTTCCCTGTTCATTCGCAATACTCTTCTCTTCCTCAATCTTTTTTATCCTCCAGAAAGTCGATTTCTTTTCAGGACGATTTAATCTAGATAAAAAATTATAAAAAATTTGATAAATCTTACAGAGTTTAATACTAGGTAAACACAACTCTATAAACCGTTATAAATGCGAGGTTCTAAAATTTGTGTTCCCTTTTATTTACCCAACTTCTCTCCAAGCTGCTGTATAATCGCCGCATATTTTTTCACCCGGAATTAGTGAGATATGAATGACATGTAAACGTTTCGAAATTTAGTTAATGATAAGCGAGATTACATTTCTTGAGGCCATGAGTAGAGAAATGTACTCAAGACCTAAGACGTTAGGGGCCGTCAAAAACTACGTCACACAATTTTGACCCCCCCCCCCAATCCCCTTCTTCGTCACAGATCATCACCCCCCAGGGTGACGTCACAAATACGAACGCCCCCCCCTTTTAGCTAACATTTGTTTTTCGATATCATTTGATAAACGCCCAAAACAAAACAGACAAACATAATATTTTACCAGACTTCACAGCCAAAAATACTCACAGAAGAGGGAAAATAAATAATAGTAAAGAAGGTACTATATCCAATTCAATATGAAACGTCTGAGATTTCTAGTCGAAAAATATATTCAATTTAAAACAAAGAAGGATTAATTTTCTACAAAAAGAGAGGAATTTTCAACGCAAGAGTTCACTTTTCAACCTAAAAAAAAAAGAATTTTTCAGAAAATAGTTGATTTTTTAACCCAAAAAAATGAATTTTCAACCAAATAGTTGAATTTTTCCATAGAAAAAGAAACTAATTTTAGACCAAAAAGTTGCAGATAGTTGAACTTTAAACTTAAAGAAACGAATTTTCCAACAAATAGTTTAATTTTCAACCAAATGGTCGAACTTTTAAACAAGAAAGAATTAATGTCTACCATAAAGAGTTAAATTTTCAACTAAAGGGATAAGTTTTGGATACAAAAAAGATTAATTTTCAACAAAGCAGATGAATTTTCAAACAAAAAGAATCACTTTTTAACAAAATAGTTGAATTTTCAGCGAAATAATTAAATTTTAAGCAACAAGAATTTTTAAGCAAAAAAGTGTAAACTTCAATGAAAAACAGTTGCATTTTCTACCAAATAGTGGAATTTTCAAGCCAAAAATACGAATTTTTTATAATACAGTTGAATTATCAATTTAAAAAAGAATTTAAAAAACGAATATTCAACAAATTAGGTCAATTTAAACAAAAATTGTATACCAAAGAGATGGATTTTCGAATAATTAAATTGATTTTTAACAAAGTAGTTCATTTTTCCAACAAATAATTTAATTTTCAATCAAAAAGAATTATTTCCTATAAAAAAAGACGAATTTACAAAAAATTACATAAATTTTCATCCAAATTGTTAAATTTTTAATTAAAAACTATCAATTTTCAACAGATAATAAAATAGTTTAATTTTAAGTAAAAAAAAAAATTTTACCGAAAAAAGTCAAAAAGTCAGGGAGATGGATTTTCTACTAATAAAATAAATTTTTAACAAAGTAGTTCAACTTTTCACGAAGCAGTTGAATTTTCAATCCAGAAGATTAATTTTCTACCAGAAAATACGAATTTGCAACAAAATACATAAATTTTGAACACAATTGTTAAATTTTCAACTAAAAACGATCAATTTTCAATCATTTAAAAAAGGATTCTTACAAAATCTCTAATCAATGTAATTAATATTTAATAAAGTAGTGTAACTTTCAACCAAGCAGTTAAATTTTCAACTAAAAAAATGAATTCTCAATGAAAAATTTAGTGTGCTAATTTTCAATTAAAAGCGATCAATTTTCAACCAGAAAGAGAATGGCTAACTTTTCAGTTGAAAAAATTAATTTTGAACCCAAACAAAATTGAATTTTCAACAAAATAGGTGAATCCTCAAGCGAAGCATAATAATTTTCAATCAAACAATTGCATTTTCAAAAAAAAAAAGATCAAATTTCTACTAAAAGAGATGAATTTTCAAACCAAAAAGACGAATTTTCAACAAAAAAGTTGAATTTTTAGCAGCAAACATGTCTTTTCTACAAAACTGTGGAATTTTCAACTCGAAAATGTAAATTGTCTACCGAAAATGGAATAGTTGAATTCACAGTTAAAAAAATTTGTTTTTCAAAAAAAAAAAAAAAAAATTTAATCAATGAGAAGGATCTTCAAATAACTAAATACATTTTCAACAAACCAGTTCATCTTTTAACGAAGTAATTTAATTTTCAATCAAAAACTTTCATTTTTAACCAAAAAAAACGAGTTTTCAACAAAATAGTTAAACTTCTAGTCAAAGAGATGGATCTTCATCTTATAAAATAAATTTTTAAGAAAGTAGTTTAACTTTCAACGAAACCTTCAAATTTTCATTAAAAAAGATTAAAATTCTACCAAAAAGCCTTTTTTGTAACTAAAAACAGTCAATTTTCAACCAATAATAGAATAGTTCAATTTTCAGTTTAAAAAATTAATTTTGTACAAATTAATTCAATCTCTGACCAATGTAATGCATATTTAACAAAGTAGTTTAACTTTCAACCAAATAGTTGAATTTTCGAGCCAAAAAATATGATTTTTTGACAAAATAGTAGAATTTTTAACGAAAATAGATGAATTCTGATCCGAAAATATAATAATAGATTTTTCAATTGAGAAGAATTAATTTTCAATCGAAAAAAGTGACTTTTTACCAAAACTTGAAATTTTAATCCAAAAGAATGAATTTTCTATCCAAAAAGAAGAATTTTCAAAAAAACAGTTGAACTTTTAAACAAAAGAGAGGAATTCTGAACCAAAAATATAATAGTAAACTTTTTAATTAAAAATAGTTTACTCTCACTGAAGAATAGTTAAATTTTCTTATTTTGTTCCATTAATTTAATTCGCATTTCTGCCAAAAAAGATCAAAATTCTACTAAAACAGATGAATTTTCAAACCAAAAAGACGAATTTTTAACAAAAAAGTTGAATTTTTAGTGAAAAACATGTCTTTTCTACAAAACTGTGGAATTTTAAACTCGAAAATGTCAATTTTCTACAAAAAATGGAATAATTAAATTTACAGTTAAAAAAATTTGTTTCTCAACCAAAACAAAATTTTTAAACAATGAGAAGGATCTTCAAATAACTAAATACATTTCTAACAAAAGAGATGGATCCTTATCTAATAAAATAAATTTTTAAGAAAGCAGTTTAACTTTCAACGAAAAAGTTAAATTTTCATTAAAAAAGATTAACATTCTACCAAAAAAGACTTTTTTTTTAAACTAAAAACAATCAATTTTCAACCAATAATGTAGTTGGTTAATTTTCAGTTAAAAAAAATTAATTTTGTACAAATTAGTTCAATCTCTGACCAATGTATGAATATTTAAGAAAGTAGTTGTAGAACTTTTAACGAAAAGAGATGAATTCTGAACCAAAAATATAATAATAGATTTTTCAATTGAGAAGAATTAATTTTCAACCAAAAAAAGTGACTTTTTTTACCAAAACATAAAATTTCAATGCAAAAGAATGAATTTTCTATCCATCAAGAAGAATTTTTAACAAAACAGTTGGACTTTTATACTTTTTAATTATTAACTTTTTTAACTTTTTTTTTTAATTTTTAATTATAATTTTAATTTTTAACTTTTTAATTAAAAATAGTTTCCTCTCACCGAAGAATAGTTAAATTTTCTTATTTTGTGCCAATAATTTAATTCGCATTTCTGCAAAAAAAAAACGAGAAAAAGGGAAAACTTTTTGAAAATAGGGGAAAAAGGAGGAATTCTTAAAAAAGGGGCAAAGAAGGGAATAAGGGAAAGAGTCTAAAATCTGTATTCAGATGCTTTGCCACCCTTTTGCTTTACTCGCCCTACATCACAAATCCTCGCAAAACCAGTTACACCCCCTTCCTGGGGGGGAGGTTGGGGGGGGGGGGGTATGAACAGCCCCTTAGCAGGAAATGAGGTAAATTTCCGAAATTGAGCTGGTATGAATCCAGAGGCAAATGGAGACGAATTGGTAATACTTACCTCAGAGAAAGACTGAAATTCGGAATCCATGTAGGTTCTCCGAATGCAGAAAGCATCCTCGTGAGGATCGCACTATATATCAAAACGAAGATCTCATAGCTGTAGCGTATGATAGGATTACCCTTTACTCAACCGAATTCGCAGCCTTCATCAAAAGCCCCCTTCGATATCAGGGGGGGTTGCAGGGGGGGGGGGAGGGGCCACCTCGGGCCGGGCATTATCTAAGTGCACTCTCTTTGAAGATCCTGCGCCTCCGCCCAGCGAACTTTAATGCCGCTCACGTTAGTCTATGATTACCAATTTTCCCTTGGCAGACGTTACCCACCCGAATTTCAGGGATGACTATCCGGCTAATGGTGAATGATTGACGCAGATGCTGAACCTAGATAGCGATACGTAAACAATAGGGTGGTCCGAAAATTCGAATTTCGATTTTTTGCCCCCCCCCCATGTATTCGTGTTCGGAAAAAAGTTTTTCTTTTAAATTGGTCAACATTATCCCGTGTTCCCGAGCTTTCGAAATTAATAAGGTAAAGGTACCTATCATGAAACAAATTTTGAGGCGGTTTTGAGATTTTCATCAATTTTTAAACGATAGAAGAATATATTTTCAAAATGTTTATATCAATGAATGCGCTGATCTTTTCTGAATCCGAAACGCCTATTAAAAGATTAATTTAGTCTAAGCAAAGTTATTATATTTATGAAAAAGCGGAAAGACCTCTATGTACCTATTATGAAACAACTTTTGGACTCTTGTACCGGTGTTCCATAATGCATGTCCCTTAGGGTGGTCCAAAAATCGCTTTTCGAGCTACAGGGCAAGTTCTCCCCAAAAAAGTTTCCATTTCTGGAGAAAAAAAATCCCTAATTTTTTTGTTTTCGAAATTCAAATATTAACACGTGCCACCGGGCACTTCAAAAACCCATTTAATTAACATGGGGAAATTTTGGATTTTCGAAAAATTGAACTCATACTTCAGGGTTTGATCGAAACGTGCCAAACTTTTTAGGGATTGTAGAGGAGTACCTATGAAATAAAAGCATACTGATAACTTTTATTTTTAACTCACCCTTACCCCCCTCCACACACACACACACACACCGTCTTTTTCATACAAATAATTACTAATGGACAATTTGAATATTTTGCATGACTTTTTAAACCATTTTTGATTGTTTAAACAAATGTAACTTATTTAAACAAATGTAACTTATTTAAACAATGATTTATTCCCAAAAAAATGTAAAAAATAATCGTATTTTCTGATTTAAATGTAATAGTTTGTCATTGTTTGGAGTAGTAATTTTTTTTCAAACATTATGTAATTATTTAAACAATAACTTATTATTTATTCTTAAAATTTTTTAAAATTGACCCAGAGATGTCCAGTTTTTTTTCAAATTGGTATCCTGTGCTACTTTTTGTTGAATAATTATATAATTTTGATACATATCTTTTAATGTTTAATAAATTTCTATTTGTTTAAACAATTTTGATTTGCTTAAGCAGTTTTTTTTCGATAACTTAAAAAAAATCAAATAAAATACATATAATTATTTTTCTGACTGTATAGTGTCATTGTTATAATTTAATTATGATAAAGATTGTAAAAATATGAAGAAAGCAATAATAAATACACTTTTATAATTTAAATTTTATTATGACTTTCATGACTTATTTAAGAATGCACCAAAGAAGATGTAAACCATCCATACTCAATTTGAAGGTAATTTGAAAAAAACAATAATTAATTGTATAAACAATAACATAAAGTTTTTCGCAGAATTTATTCCTCCTCGCAATCATTCAATATTATGTTTAATTCAGAAAATACGATTTAAGAAATATTTTTGGAAAAATAATTGTTTAAACAAATTATATTTGTTTAAACATTTAAAAAATGGTTAATATATTCTTTCTGTACACTATACATTTAGAAAAATAATTATATGTATTTTATTTTATTTTTTTAAAGTTATCGAAAAAACTGCTTAAGCAAATCAAAATTATTTAAACAAATAGAAATTTATTAAAAATTAAAAGAAATGTATCAAAATTATATAATTATTCAACAAAAAGTAGCATAGGATACCAATTTGAGAAAAAACTGGACATCTCTGGGTCAATTTTTAGAAATTTTGATAATAAACAATAAGTAATTGTTTAAATAATTACATAATGTAAAAAAAAATTACTACTCCAAACAATGAGAAACTATTACATTTCAATCAGAAAATACGATTATTTTTTTACATTTTTTAGGAATAAATAGTTGTTTAAATAAGTTACATTTGTTTAAACAATTAAAAATTGTTTTAAAAGTTATGGAAAATATTCAAATTGTCCATTAGTGATTATTTGTATGAGAGAGACGACGGAAATTGCTAAAAAGTAACAATAATACGTAAAAATATAGATTTTTTATTTTTGGGTCAT
>CAKNYM010049196.1:117021-127910 GCA_932195095.1 Andricus curvator | reverse complement strand
ATTGAAGATTTTTTAAAAATACAAGAATTTCAAAGATTTCAAAAAGGGTTCAGTACACCAGATTTCAAAGATTTAAAAAAATTTCAAAGATTTAAAAAAATTTCAAAGATTTTAAACGATTTCAAATTTTTTCAGAAGATTTCAAAAGATTTCACAAAGATTTGTAATATTTCAAATGATTTTAAATGAATATAAAGATTCCAGAAAGATTTCACAAACATTTCAAAGATTTCATAAAAAATTTATGACAGATTTTTAAAAAATTCAAGAATTTCAAAGATTTCAAAAAGGGTACAGTACACCAGATTTCAAAGATTTCAAAAAATTTCAAAGATTTTAAACGATTTCAATTTTTTTCAGACGATTTCAAAAGATTTCACAAGATTTCACAAATATTTCAAAGATTTAATAAGGATTCCATAAGATTTCAAGATTTTAAACGATTTCGACATTTTTCTAAAGATTTCACAAAGATTTTAAACATTTCATTGAGTTTAAATGAATACAAAAGATTTCAGAAAGATTTTACAAATATTTCAAAGAATTTATAAGGATTTCAAAAGATTTCAAGAATTTCAAAGATTTCAAAACATTAAAAAGATTTTAAACTATTTTCAAATTTTTTTAGAAGATTTCATAAGATTTCACAAAGATTTTAAAATTTTTCAATGATTTCAAACGAATAAAAAAGATTTCAGAAAGATTTCACAAATATTCTAAAGAATTCATGAGGATTTCAAAAGATTGAAAGAATTTCAACAAAAGACACTAAATTTCATAACATTGCAAACATTTTAAACGATTTCAAAAGGTTTCCACATATTTGAGAAGATTTGAAAAGATTTCAGTGATTTAAAACGAACACAAAAGATTTCACAAACAAAGAATAATTCCACAAATATTTCATAGATTTCATAATGATTTCAAAAGCTTTCTTTAAAAACTGTTGGCCGATAAAAAATGAAATGGCTCATTTTTTGCATGTATAAAAAACGGTTATTTCATTATTTGATATAAAAAAAGGAGACCTGGAAAAATTTGATTTCTTGACCTGGAAAACCTGGAAAAGACCTTGAATTTTCTTTCTAAGAATCGCTGGACACCCTGAGTCTGTTGCATTTGCATCTAAAAAAGGCAATTTTTCAACCAAAAATTGATTAGATAAATTTTCAATCATCAAAATTAAGTTTCAATATGAAAAACGAATTTTCAACAAAATAGTTCAATGTTTAACTAAAGAAACGAATTTTCAACCAAAGAGATGAATTTTTAACTAAAATGAATAATTAAAAAAAAAATACATTAGTTAAATGTTTAACAAATAAATTTTTTTTCCAGAAAAGATGAATTTTTAACAAAATACATGAATTTTCAACCAAAAACGGAATAGTTCAATTTTCAGTTAAGAAAAATAATTCCCACCGAAATTTGACGAATTTTTTACAAAACAGTAGAAGTTTTAAGTAAAAAAGACGAATTTTCTACAAATCAGTTAGAATTTCAAAAAAAGATGTATTTTCAATGAAAAATGTAATTTTCAACTGAAAACGATCAATTTATCAAATAAGTAGGTTGAATTTTCAATCAAAAAAAGATTTTTTCTCATTGAAAATTTAATAGTTGAATTTAAAAAAAAATTGTAACATAATAGTTAAATCTTCAACCAAGTAGTTGAATTTTCAATCAAGAAAACATCATGTCTTATTGGAAAATTTAATAGTGGAATTTTTAACTAAAAACGATATATTTTCAACTTAAAATGGAATAGCGCAATTTTCAGGATAATGAATTTTAAAAAAATTTGTTAACAAAATAGTTAAATCTTTCACCTAAAAATAAATTCTCAATGACAAATGTGATAGTAGAATTTAAAATTTATAAAATATTAATTTTAAACAGAAAAAACGAATTTCTAACAAATTAGTTAACTTTTCAACTAACATGATGCATTAACCAAAAAATTATTAAATTTATTATTAAATTAAAATTAAAATTTATTTATAATTAAATTAAATTAAATTAAAAACCAATTTTCAATTAACGGAATAAATTTTGAATAAGAAAAAGAAATTTATTATTATTAAATTATTAAATTAACCAAAAAAATAGATTTTTTACAAAGAAGGTCATCTTTTAAACGAGTAGTTGAATTTTTAACCAAAATAGATCATTTTTAAACCTAAAAGATTAATTTTTTACAAAAAGGGAAGTATTTTCAACAAAATACAAAAATTTTCAACAAAAAGAAAAAACGAATTCTCAACAAAATAGTTAAATTTTTAACTAAAGAGACCAATTTTCAACGAAAGAGATGAATTTTGAACTAAAATGATTAATCGTTTAAAAATACATTTTTAACTACGTAGTTGAACTTTCAACCACTAGTTAAATGTTTAACAAATAAAATTATTTTCTTCCAGAAAAGATGAATTTTTAACAAAATACATGATTTTTTAACCAAAAACGGAATAGTTCAATTTTCAGTTTAGAAAAATAATTCTCACCGAAATTTGACGAATTTTTTACAAAACAGTTGAATTTTTGAGTAAAAAAGACGAATGTTATACAAAAAAGTTAGACTTTCCAGAAAAAGATAAATTTTCAATGAAAAATGTAATTTTCAACCAAAAGTGGAATAATTAATGTTCAGTTAAAAAATTAATTGAAAAAAAACTCATTTTAAACAAAATAGTTAAATCTTCAAATAATTAGGTTGAATTTTCAATCAAAAAAAGATTATTTCTAATTGCAAAATTTAATAGTTGAATTTTCAACTGAACACGATATATTTTCAACTCAAAATGGAAAAGTTCAATCTTCAGGAAAATTAATTTAAAAAAAATGTTCAACAAAATATTTAACTTTTCAACTAAAAAGGTCAATTTTCTACCAAAGAGATAAATTTTCAACTAACGTGATGAATGATAAACCAAAAAAATAAATTTTTTACAAAGCAGTTCAACTTTTAAACCAGTAGTTGAATTTTTAACCAAAATAGATGATTTTTCAACATAAAGATTGATTTTCTACAAAAAGGGAAGAATTTTCAACAAAATACAAAAATTTTTAACTAAAAAGACCAATTTCCAACCAAAGATATGAGTTTTAACTAAAATGATGAATCTTAAAACAAACAAAAAATATATATATTTGCAAGTAAGTAGTTAAACTTTAAACTATACATGTTTAAAAAATAAAATTAATTCTTTACCAGAAAAGATTAATTTTTAGCAAAATACATGAACTTTCAACCAAAAACGGAAAAGTTCAATTTTCAGTTAAGAAAAATAATTCTCACCGAAAAAAGACGAATTTTTTACAATACAGTTGAATTTTCATGTTAAAAAGACGAATGTTCTACAAAAAAGTTAGACTTTCCAAAAAAGATGAATTTTCAATGAAAAATGTAATTTTCAACTAAAAGTGGAATAATTATATGTGCAGTTAAAAAAGTTAATTACAAAAAACTAATATAAAAAAATAGTTAAATCTTCAACCAAGTAGTTGAATTTTCAATAAAAAAAATATTATTTCTAATCGCAAAATTTATTATTTGTATTTTTAACTAAAAACGATATATTTTCAACTCAAAATGGAATAGTTCAATTTTCAGGAAAATTAATTTAAAAGAAAATTAACAAAATAATTAAATCTGCCACCAAAAAATAAATTCTAAATGACAAATGTGAAAGTAGAATTTTAAATTTAGAAAATATTAATTTTCAGCAAAAAAACAACGAATTTTTAACAAAATAGTTAACTTTTTACCTAAAAAGATCAATTTCCTACAAAATAGATACATTTTGAACTAAAATGGTGAATCATGAACCCAAAAAATAAATTTTTCACGAAGCAGTTCAACCTTTAAACGAGTAGTTGAATGTTTCACCAAAATAGATGATTTTTCAACCAGGAAGATTTATTTTCTACAAAACCACAAATTTTCAACAAAATACAAAAACTTTCAACCAAAAAGTAGAATTTTCAACTAAAAAATATTAATTGAAAGAAAATTGTACATAGTTAAATTTTCAATTAAAAAGATCAATTTTCAAGCAAAAAGATTAATTTTCAACTGCAATGATGAATCTGAAACAAAAAAATAAAATAAATTGTTAACAAAGCAGTTCAACTTTCAACCAAGAAGTTGAATTTAAAAAAAAAATAATTTTGCGCCGAGAAGGTTAATTTTTTACCAAAAACACGAATTTTCAACCAACTAGTTGAGTTTGTAACTAAAAAAATAAAATACCTTAATTTTCAGTTGAAAAAATTATTTTTCAACAAATAAAATTATTTTAAAAAAATGAATTATCAACCAGAAATGTAATAGTTGATTTTTCATCCTAAAAATATTTTTATTTTAAACAAAACACAGTTAATATTTCAGTTGAAAGAGATTTTAATTTCAAATAAAAAATATTTTAATTCATCCAAAGAAAGACGAATTTTCAAGCAAGATGTATTTTCTACGAATAAAGTCGAATTTTCAACAAAATACATGCAATTACCACTAAGTAGTTGAATTTTTAACTAAAAAAGGTCAATTTTCAACCAAGAATGGAGTAAAAAAATTTTTAATTAACGGAATAAATTTGGTTGAAAAATCGTATTTTTTGGTTGAATTCAACTGTTTTTTACTTAAAATTAAAATCTCTTTTGGTTGAAATATCAACTGCTTTTTATTTAAAATTGAAATCTCTTTGGTTGAAAAATCATTCATTTTTGGTTGAGAATCATCTTTTTTGGTTGAACATTCAACTACTCGTTGAAAGTTAAACTACTTAGTTAAAACTCTTTTGTTGAAAATTGAACTATTTTGTTAAAAATTTCTTTTTCTTATTTAAAATTTATTCCGTTAACTGAAAATTTGTTTACTCCATTCTTGGTTGAAAATGGACCTTTTTTTAGTTAAAAATTCAACTACTTAGTGGTAATTGCATATATTTTGTTGAAAATTCGACTTTATTCGTAGAAAATACATCTTGCTTCAAAATTCGTCTTTCTTTGGTTGAATTAAAATGCTTGTTATTTGAAATTAAAATCTCTTTCAGCTGAAATATCAACTGTTTTTTGTTTGAAATTAAAATATTTTCTAGATGAAAAATCAGCTATCACATTTCTGGTTGATAATTCATTTTTTTTGAATAATTTTATTTGTTGAAAAATAATTTTTTCGACTGAAAATTAAGGTATTTTATTTTTTTAGTCACAAACTCAACTAGTTGGTTTGAAAATTATGTATTTTGTTGAAAATCCGTCTTTTTGGTAAAACATTAACCTTCTTTGCGCAAAATTATTTTATTTACAATTCAACTTTTTGGTTGAAAATTTTTGTAGTTTGTTGGAGATTTGTGGTTATGTAGAAAATAAATCTTCCTGATTGCAAAATCATCTATTTTGGGGAAACACTCAACTGCACGTTTAAATTTGAACTGCTTTGTAAAAAATTAATTTTTTTTGGTTTGTGATTCACCATTTCAGTTTAAAATGTACCTTTTTTCTAGAAAACTTATCTTTTTAGGTGAAAAGTTAACTATTTTCTGAAAACTCGTTTTTTTCTGTTTAAAATTGATATTTTTCAAATAATAAATTCTACTATCACATTTCTCATTGAGAATTTATTTTTTGGTGGCAGATTAAATTATTTTGTTCATTTTTTTTTAAATTTTTTTTTCTGAAAATTGAACTATTTCATTTTTAGTTCAAAATATATCGTTTTTAGTTAAAAATTCAACTATTAAATTTTCCAACTAGACATGATGTTTTCTTGATTGAAAATTCAACTACTTGGTAGAAGATTGAACTATTATGTTTAAAAAAAAACTTTAATTAAATTTCCTAAAAATTGAATTTTTCCATTTTCTTTTTGGTTAAAATTGAACTATTTTGTTGAAAATTCGTCTTTTGTGATTGAATTCGACTGTTTTTTATTTAAACTTAAAATCTCTTAGATTGAAATATAAACTTTTTTTTAAATTTAAATCTCTTTTGGTTGAAATATCGACTGCTTTTTATTTAAAATTAAAATATTTTTTGCTTGAAATATAAACTATTACATTTTTTGTTAAAAATTCATATATTTTATTAAAAATTTAACTACTTGGTCGAAAGTTAAAGCACTTTATTAAAAATTAATTTATTTGCTTAAATATTCATCATTTAAGTTGAAAATTTGCCTTTATTGGTAAAAAATTAATTGGTAGAAAATTAATCTTTTTAGTTAAATTCAACTATTTTTTATTTAAAATAAAAATCGTTTTGTTAGAAGTATCAACTATTAAATTTTTTCTTGAGCATTCATCTTTTTTCATTTAAAATTTCACTTTGAAAAATTCAACTATTTTATTGAAAATTTGTTTCATTTGGTTGAAAATTAATTTTTTTCATTGTAAATTTAACTTCGACATTTTTGGTTAAAAAATTTATCCTATTTATTCGCAAATTCAACTATTTATTTGAAAATGATTTTTTTTTTTAAATTCAACTACTTGGTTAAGAGTTGAACTGCTTTGTTAAAAATTCATTCTTTTTGTTAATGATTCTTCATTTTAGTTCTAATTCATCTGTTTAGTTGCATATGTACCTGTTTTGTTGGCAGTTTTTTAAAATGAAAATTAACCTTTTTTAGTTGCAAATTCAAATTTTTGCCAGAAAATTCTTGTATTTTCTTGAAAATGTGCGTTTTTTGGTAGAAAATTAATATTCTTGGTGGCAAATTAATTTTTCTGGTTTAAAATTCAACTACATAGTTGTCAGTTCAACTGCTTTACTAAAAATTAATTCTTTTTGTTAATGAATTATTATTGTAGTTGAAAAAATTTGTGTTAAAAATTAACATCTTTTGTTAAAAATTAGGTTTTTTTTATCAAAATTAATCCTTTGTTGAAAACTTCACTATTTTGCTGACAATTATGTTTTTTTTTAAATTACTTTTGTTAATTGCAAATTTAATTGTTCCATTTTTTGCTGAAAATTGTTCTATTTTAATTAAAAATTCAAGAGATTCGATCAATGAAAATGACTGATTTAATCAGCGGGTAAAATTTACTGATTTTAAAAGTCAATTTTGACTGATATAAATTAGAGTGTGTGTGTTTATAAAATGGAACGTGTCGTTTCTGTAGTATGTTTGCATGCTGATCTCAAATTTCACTTTTTTGAGATTTGAGATTTTTTCATTCAAATTTTTTTTTGAATGATCAAAATTCACGTTATAAGTCGATGAAGATTTTCTTGACGATGAGCAATACATGATTTCAATGCATTTTTTAAAGCTGAATCGCTTTTTTGTCAAAAAATCTACGTATAGTCATATCGCTATTTTTCAAAAAAATTGGCTCAAGAACTTGACGTGTAGTAAAAAAAAATTAGATATTAGGGATTTTTTTTAAATTTCATTTTAATTCCGAAAATTTTAATTTTTTTCTCAGCTGGGCGTGAACGGCTATGCCTTCATTGTAACCAATAATGGTTACATTCTCACCCATCCCGACCTACGTCCTGTGGTGAGTGAAATAAAAAAAAAATATTTTACGAAATTATAAGAAAAAATAATTCTTTAATATTTATTGTTTACAGTTTCTGGGTATACTGAAACCTGCATATAATAGCGTGGATATGGTTGAGGTCGAGTTGATGGATCAAGACAGAGGTCCGCGTGAATTTGATGAAGCTTTAATCGCGGTAATTAATTTATCATTGTAAAATTTAAAAATGTGGTTCTGAGACGCTTTTTTACGTTGAATAATATGACAAATTAATTTTTATTGCCAGCTCCGAGATGACGTGATTAATCAGACAAGCGGTAGCGTGACACTTCACACGAGATACCATTATGATGATATGGTGAGTACTAAAAATAATTATATTTTAATTAGTGGATCGAAAAAAAAATTATACAATTCAAAATCATCCGCTGGATTAAGGCCATGTATCACTTATCCGATTCCTACTTTACCGACATTTTTCCATGCGAGCGTGTAAGCGAGAGAGAGAGAGAGAGAGTGAGAGAGCAGCCGCATCTTCTTTTACTCAATTTTACTTAATCTTACTTTACAGTTTCAATTTTCTTCCCGTTATGCTTCTATGTGACTTTCATTTCCTTATTCCACTCCTTTCTTTCCCACTCATGCTTTTCATTCCCTCTCCTGAACACACCCTCATTCTTCTTCCTCATCTCTCTCAGGTTTTTCTACCTCCATCATTCATTGTTTCCCCAGTCCCTCCTTTCCTAAAATTTTCTTAAGATTCTCTTGCCACCCTCCCCTCCTTTCTTCTCATACAACCATCTCATACATCCTCCTATATCTCCTCTACCCATTCACATACTCTGCATTTTTCCCTCTCATCTTTCTCCCAATACATTGATTCTTGAGCTTCATTTCTTAGTCTCCATCTAGCTATTCTTTTCCATCTCTTCTTCCCCACCCTCTTTTTAGATATTTTGGCAATCCTCTTTTTATCACCTGATACCATTTATTGTACCCTTATTCCCTATTCCTCCCCCATCCAAAACCTTCTTTTTCTATCTCTATTTTGCAATTATTCATAGTCTATATCTCCTCCTTCTCCTACCCCTTGATCTTTAAAAAATTCTTTTCACGTTCGTTTTTTCTTCTTTCTTCCATCTCTTTGTAACACTTTATCTCTATCTCCTCTCCCTTTTCCACCCTTTGTTACTCTATGTATGTCCATACCCTCTTCCCAATTGTTCTTAATTCATCTCTTTGAGCTTTTCTCTTACCATATCATCTGGAGTTCTCCAGTCTACCCTTGCATCTACTTCCTCTCCTTTCATCCCAATCCTTTTTAAATCTAATTTGTCCCAATCCTCATATTTGTTTTATTACACCCGCTACTTTCTTAATCCTTTCCCTAATATGCCCCCCATGTTTCCAATTCACTTGCATGATAAAACCGATGTATTTAAATTTGTTCACTTTCTCTATTTTTACACTTTTCTATCTCGCCGTCCCTTTTCCTCTCTTCCTGACCCTTTTCTAAACCTCATTATCTTCGATTTATCTGTATTAGGAATGAGTTTTTTTTTCTATCCTAATATTTTTGTAACCCCGTAATTAAATTTCCATTCCTTCCTTATCCTCCGTGAACGTCTCTATATCATCCGCATATTCCAGTATATACATATATTTTTTCTTCCCATAGCATTACTCCTCCTTACCCTTTTTTCTTCATCTCCTCTTCAGAATCTGAAATTAATATATTAAACAGAAGCGGGCTTAGAGGAGAAGCCTGCCTTACACCTCTAGCCAATCAAAAAATATCTCCTATTTGGTCTCCCATCCTAACCTTACCTTTTGTCCCTCTAAAAATCTGTTCTACACTTTTCCTTAAACCTTCTCTTATCAGCCTTTTCTCCATAGTTTTATCTCTCTTTTCTACCCAATGAGTCAATAGCTATTTGTGATACAAGTGCGCAAAATGGGCGATTGCTGAAGAGTGTGAAACTTGCAGAATGAGCCGCAGGCTCGAAGCATGAGTCGGAGGTTAGTGCACGAGCGAAGCGAGTGCGAAAACGTAGACGAGTGCCAAGAGCTGAAGGCCAATGCAGCAATCAAACGAGTAGTAATCGCCTGTGCGTACGTGTATCACACGCTATTTTTTGCAAAAACCACCCGAGAAAATTATTTAGCACTTTTTTACACTTTTTTTCAAGGAATCCACGGAATTCAAGGAATTCATGAAATTCAACGATTTGAAGGTATATCATTAATTTCTTGAATTCCGTGAATTCTATGAATTCCGTGAATTCCATGAAATCCGTGAATTCCGTAAATTCTGTGAATTCCATGAATTCTGTGAATTTCATGTATGTATACCATTAAGCCATTTCCCTCCCAGGGTAGGCGTGACACTACCCGATTCGGGTAGTGTTTCTAGGTGGATAGTTATTCTTGTAGTTATAAATAACTACAAGTTTGGGCTCACCATACCCATAATATGCCAACAGCACACAGTATTTTCTCGAATGATCACCCATCCAAGTACTAACCACGCCCAACGCTGCTTAACTTCAGTGATCTGACGAGAACTGGTTTTTTCAGCGTGGCATGGCGATGAATTCTGTGAATTCCATAAAATCTGTGAATTCTATGAATTCTGTGAATTCTGTGAATTCCGTGAATTCTGTGAATTCCGTGAATTCTATGAATTCCGTGAATTCCATGAATTCCGTGACTTCCGTGAATTTCGTGAATTCCATTAATTCCGTGAATTCCGTGAATGCCATGTATTCATCGAATTGCATGAATTCCGTGACTTCCGTGAATTTCATGAATTCCACGAATAATTTGAATTCCGTGAATGCCATGTATTCATTGAATTCCATGCATTTCTTGCATTCAGTGAATTCGATGAATTTATTGAATTCCGTGAATTACTTGCATTCCTTGGATTTCGTGAATTCCATGAATTCCGTGAATTTCGTGAATTCCATGAATTCCGTGATTTACGTGAATTCCGTGAATGCCATGTATTCATTGAATTCCATGCCTTTCTTGAATTCAGTGAATTCAATGAATTTCCTGAATTCCGCTAATTCCGCGAACTTATTGAATTCCGTGAATTACTTGCATTCTTTGGATTTCGTGAATTCCATGAATTCCGTGACTTCGAGAATTTCGTGAATTCCGTTAATTCCATGAATTACGTGAATTCCGTGAATGTCATGTATTCATTGAATTTAATGAATTTCTTGAATTCAGTGAATTGCATGAATTACGTGAATCCGTGAATGCCATGTATTCATTGAATTCCATGCATTCCTTGAATTCGGTGAATTCGATGAATTTCCTGAATTCCGCAAATTCCGTGAACTCATTGATAAACGTTTATTTTTTTAGCCTGCTGGCCTTAAAAAATTGACT
>CAKNYM010049196.1:72481-89906 GCA_932195095.1 Andricus curvator | reverse complement strand
ATTAATTTATTTCATTGAAAATTCAACTATTTTAGTATAAACTTCAAATATTTGGTTGAAAATTAACTTTTTTCTTGAAAATTAACTTTTTTCTTGAAAACTATTATTTTAGATATGAAAATTCATGTATTTCATTAAAAATTCAGCTATTTTTGTAAAAACTTCAACTATTTGGCTGAAAATTAACTTTTTTCCTGAAAATTAATATTTCCGATTTTAAAATTCAACTATTTGGTTGAAAATTTATGTATTTTATTGAAAATTCAACTATTCTGGTAGGAACTTCAACTATTTGTTTGAAAATGAACTTTTTTATTGAAAATTAATATTTTTGATGTGAAAATTCAACTATTTGGTAGAAAATTAACGTTTTTGTGGAAAATGTAACTCTTTTGTTGAAAATTCGTCTTTTTGGTTTGAAAATTATAGAAAGTTCGATTATTTGGCTGAAAATTAACTTTTTTGTTGAAAATTGATATTTTGGGCATGAAAATTCATGTATTTTGTTGAAAATTCAACTATTTAAGTAGAAAATTCGATTATTTGGTTGAAAATTAACTTTTTTCTTGAAAATTAATATTTTCGATATAAAAATTCAACTATTTGGTGGTAGATTAATTTATTTTATTGAAAATTCAACTATTTTTGTAAAAACTTCAACTATTTGGTTGAAAATTAACTTTTTTCTTGAAAATTAATATTTTCGATATGAAAATTCAACTATTTGGTTGAAAATTCATGTATTTTATTGAAAAATCAGCTATTTTTATAAAAACTTCAACTATTTGATTGAAAATTAATTTTTTTCTTGAAAATTAGTATTTTCGATATGAAAATTCATGTATTTTATTGAAATTTCAATTATTTTAGTAGAAACTTCAACTATTTGCTTGAAAATTAACGTTTTTGTTAAAAATTCATATTGTCGGTTTAAAAATGCAATTGTTTTGTAGAAAATTCGTTTTAAAATTAATCTCTTTTGGTCAAAAAATATCTTTTTTTTTTTTTTTTGAAAATTTCACTGCTTTGGTAGAAAATTATTCGGATTTGGTTGAGGATTCAGCTATTTTTTTGAATATTCGTATTTTTTGTTTGAATTCAACTGTATTTGATTTAAATTAAAAATCTTTTTTGGTTAAAATAATATCGACTATTCTATTTACGCTGAAAATTTAACTACTTGGTTAAAAATTCATGTATTTTCTTAAAAATTCAAATATTTTGGTAGAAAGTTCAACTAGCTGGGTGAAACATAACAAAAAATTTTATTGAAAATTCATATTTTCGGTTTGAAAATTCGTCTGTTTCGTTGAAAAGTCTCGATTTTTGTTTGAAATTCATATCTTTTGGTAAAAAAATTTTGTATAGGGTTCAGCTATTTTTTTCTTTTTTTAATTAAACTATTTTGTTTGAAATTCGTTTTATTTTGTAGAAAATTCAATATTTTTGTAGAAAATTCAACCATTTGGTTAAAAATGGCATTTTTTGTAGGAAACTTAACTCTTTTGCTGAAAATTTGTCTTTTTGGATTGAAAATGGTAAAAAATTCGACTATTTGGTTGGAAATTAACTTTTTTATTAAAAATTAATAATTTGTTTATGCAAATTCAATCATTTGGTTAATTGATGTATTTTTGAGTCGTGATTTTAACTTGAAATTCAATATGAAAAATCCTTTTTGATGGCTGATGAAAATAAAGTCAATGTCCATTTCATTCTTTATATACATTGTTTAAGTTTTTATAAATTATCATCATAGTTATTTTGATTTTTAAATTATAAAATTAAGGAAGTGAAAAAAATAACTTTTTAGGTAATTTGAAATTACTTTATCTAGTATCTGTAACTAGTTACTCAAAAAAAAGTAACTCACTCAACACTGAAAAAGACCCCCAAAATTTATTTATAAGTATTTTCAAAATAATTGAGAAAATCTGTCGCTTCTTTAGATTCCAGTTTTTAATCTCTCCTTTCCCATTCCTTTGCATAATAATTATATTTCTCTCGCTTTTCTACATTTTTTCAGGCCAAACAAGAAGAAGGATTACGCTTTTAATTAAATTTTTATATAAATATATATTTTCCCCATACTTGGAAAATAAAAAATATTCCTTTTATCTCTAAAAAATTCCATTGTATACTTAATATCAGTTTAGTGATAATAATAATAATGCTAGAATATAGACATGTACATTAGGGTGGTCCAAAAATTTGATTTTCGATTTTTGGTGATCGACTCCCTCTCCTCCAAATTTGTTGGATTTTCGGAAAAAGAAAGACCCTATTTTTTTTAGTTGGTCAACATTAACTTTGAAATTCACGTGGGGTTTTAAGTGGGGAAATCTCGGTTTCTGAAAAAAAAAAAATCTGTTATTAACTTTTCGTAAATTAAAGTTTGATCACCTATTAAGGAATTTTCAAGGAATAATTTCCGACCAATAACTTTCAATTTTGACGCCCCCAACCCCCTTGTATTGTGCCCGGAAAATGCCCCAAAAAATGCAAAATTTTTTGAAACAAATAATATTTTTTTAAACAATTTTTTTCTCGTCCGTGAATATTCAAAAGTTATTATTTTTCGCGATAAATGATACAGTTGATGAATTTAAAGAATAATATTACCAGATTGACATATTTGGTAATTATTTAAACAATTTCCATTGTTTAAACAATTTTTTTCAAGATTAACTAATGATTTTAAGAATTATGAATAGTTTCAACAGAATAAAAAATGTTTCTTAAGATTCCTGTGATTTAAAAATATTTCTATTAATTTAAAAAAAAACGTGGAAGATTTTAAGGAAATTTTTTTAATTTTGCAGGATTTAAAAAAATTTTATCAAAATTTTTTATTATTTGAAAATATATTTCCAAGTTTTGAAAAGATTCGAAGAAAATTAATATCTTGAGAAGATTTCAAACATTTTTAAACAAAATGTAGATTTTTGAAGATTTCAAACGAAAGAAGCTTTCTTGGAAGAGTTTCTAGAGAATACAAATTTTTAATAATATTTTTTTTTTTGTAAAAATGAATTTTAAGAGAAAATTGTCAAAAATGTTAAAAAATTTCAAAATGTTTCCAAAAATTTTCTAAAAATCTGGAAGATTATAAAAAATTTGAAACAAAATGTAGATTTTATAAGATTTTTCAAAATTTTAGGAATGATTTAATACGGTTAAAAAGATTTTTAAATTTCTTCCAAACTTCGACAACTCCTAAATATCTATTAAATAGGTTCGAATTTTTCCTAATTTTTTGTAAAATTCTCTAAAATAAAAAAACTTTCTTAAAAATTTTCTAGATACTTTCTTGAGATATCTGACATTTTCAATTTTTTTTTTTTTGAATTTTTTTAATAATCCTAGGAAAATTATATTTATACAACCTCAAAAACAAATAAACTTTAAAAAAATAGTTATTCGAAAGTTTTATTTTTTATTGACAATTTTTTTCTCCTCAAATTATAATTTGGTTGAATATTTATTTTCTTTCTTGGCTGAAAATTTTTTTGGTTGAAAATTCGTCTTTTTTAGTTAAATTAAATTTTTTATTTAAAATAAACATATTTTTAGTTAAAATATCAACTATTACATTTTTCATTGTAAATTCATTTTTTCTAATTAACTTTTTTGTTGAAATTTTATTTTCAAAATATCTGAAATCTTCAACAATCTTTTTGAATTTTCTCAGAAATCTTTGGAAAATTAGATTCAGATAACCATAAAATTAAGTAAACAAATAAACTGAAAAAATAAATAGTTATTTGATAAGAGAGACTTTCTTTTAACAAGAATTTTTCGACTTTTTAATTTGAAAAAAAACAACTATTTTTAAATTCAAGAGTCATGTGGCATCTTGATAAAGAATGTTCTGCATTGTACAAGAGGGGACAATTAAAATTGTAGAAATAAAAATTTTAAAACTTTAAAAAGTCGATTTTTTGTCATAAAAACCTTCATAGTGACCTCTAAATATTTTTTTTAAATCTTTCAAAGATAGAGGATCATTTTCTCACCAAAAGAAAAAAATATGCGATTGAAGGTTTTAGAAAATATAAAAAAAGCATTTCATGGGGCACTCTAATGTACATAAAGTATACCAATTGAATTGCAAAATAATGACATCTCTGAGAGTGCACCAATAGTAATTTTTAAGTTTTAAGTTATTTTTTTTTCAAGTTTTGACTAATCTAAATTAAATTTCCTCACAGCAAAGAGTTCTGGCAACGATTTGGAGTTACTGTTAAGTTTATGGCGACACACAGTGGCTTCACCAGATGGTACGATTATCATGTCGAGGAAGCAGTTAAGGAAAAAACGCATAACTTTGGTGCAAAATATCCTCGAGCAATCGACGAAATTTGGTACAAAAGAGCTGTGGAGCAACATTACGTTGATCCGGAGAGTTTTGTTTTTTCGGTGCCAATCTTGAAGGATAGAAAAGATTTTGTCGATAATTTGACTTTGGTCACTGCTAGTCGTGCTGTCTTTGTAGGTACGTAAGAAAGAAAAAATTATTTCATCTTTTTCATTACAATTTTCCCTAAAAAATCGTAGGACTGCTTTACAAGCATCATGTTCAAAAAAGACTTGTCTTTATTGATGGATTATTTTTCGAAAAATGAAGATAGAGAAATTTTACAAAAAGAGACGGAAAGCTTATTAAATTCAACGTCAAATGACCCCTATTTGAAGATATTTGAATCACTAGAAGCTTTCAAAGACATTGTCTAAAGAAAGACGAAATTGAGGATGCATCCCCACTTTTGTGTTAAAAATCCAACTGGGTAAATACAGGGAAGGGTTAAGGCAATTTTTTTAAAATTCGTGAATACGAACTCTGATAGCTTAGCTTTAAAATAAGCTCTTTAACTTGAGAAGATAATAAGCAGTTTTGTAATTATGATCATAAATGTAGAGCGTATGACGAACATTAATCTATACCAGACATGCTGGAATTATCCATCAAGAAAGACAACAAGTGATCTAAATCTTTGATGGATAAATTCTCGAGAATTAATGATAGATACATTTTATAAAAAGGTTTGGAAAGCTTAGAATGAGCCTTATCAAAAGAGATTTGGGTTACCAGAAGTCCTTAAAGACTTTCTCAAAGAAAGGCGAAATTGAGGATGCATCCTCACTTTTGTGTACAAATCCAACTGGGTAAATGCAGGGAAGGAATTTAGTAAAAAATTTGTGAATAAGAACTCTGATTTGTTAGCTTTAAAATGAGCCCTTGAAGTTGAAAAAATAATGAGTAGTTTTGAAATTATGATAATCAACATAGAACGCATAAAGAACATCAGTCCATACCAGACATGCTGGATTATCCATCAAGAAAGAGAACAAGTGATATGAATCTTTGTTGGATAATTTCTCGAAAAATAAAGATACAGAAATTTTATAAAAAGGTTTGGAAAGCTTATAAAAATCCGCGTCAAATGAGCCTTATTAAAAGAGATTCGGATTACTAGAAGCTCTTAAAGACTTTGTTTGAAGAATTATAAAATTTAGGATGCATCCTCACTTTTGTAGTACAAATCCAAATGGGTAAATGCAGGAAAGAGTTTGAGATAGATAAATTTTCTAAAAAGGGTTGGAAAGCTCATACAAATTCGCGTAAAGTGATCCTTATTTAAAGAGATTAGGGTTACTAGAAGTCCTTAAAGACTTTGTTTGAAGAATTATAAAATTTAGGATGCATCCTCACTATTGTGGTGCAAATCCAACTGGGTAAATGCAGTAAAGGTTTGAGGAAAAATTGAAAAAAATTGAAAAATACGAACTCTGATATCTTAGCTTTAAAATGAGCTCACGAACCTGAAGAAATAATAAACAGTTTTTGAATTATGATCATACATATAGGGCGCATGACAAACATCAGTCCACACTAAACATGCTGGAATTATCCATCAAGAAAGATAACAAGTGATCTAAAATCTTTGATAGATAATTTCTCGAATAATAAAGATAAATAAATTTTCTAAAAATGGTTGGAAAGCTAATAAAAATTCACGTCAAATGATCCTTATTAAAAGAGATTTGGGTTACTAGAAGTTCTTAAAGACTTTGTTTGAAGAAAGGCGAAAGTGAGGATGCGTCCTCAGTTTTATGGTGCAAATCCAACTGGGTAAATGCAGGAAAGAGTTTGAGATAGATAAATTTTCTAAAAATGGTTCGAAAGCTCAAAAAAATTCGCGTCAAATGATCCTTATTAAAAGAGATTTGGGTTACTAGAAGTCCTTAAAGACTTTGTTTGAAGAAAGGCGAAAGTGAGGATGCGTCCTAACTTTTGTGGTACAAATCCAACTGGGTAAAAAAAAGTAAAAATTTAAAAAATTCATGAATACGAACTCTGATAAGTTAGTTTTCAATTGAGCGCTTCGAGTTGAAAAAATAATAAGCAGTTTTAAAATTATGATAATAAATGTAAAGCGCATAACGAACATAAATCCATACCAGAGATGCTGGAATTATCTATCAAGAAAGAGAACAAGTGATATAAATCTTTGATGGATAATTTCTCCAACAAGAAAGATAGAGAAATTTTCTAACAAGGGTTGGAAATCTTATAAAAATCCGCGTCAAATGAATCTTATTAAAAAAGATTCGGGTTATGAGAATCTCCTAAAGACATTGACTAAAGAAAGACGAAATTGAGGATGCATCCTCACTTTTGTGTTACAGATCCAACTGGGTGAATGCAGGAAAGAGTTAACAAAAAAAATTTTTAAATCGTGAATACAAACTCTGATATCTTAGCTTTAAAATGAGCCCTTGAACTTAAAAATATAATAAGCAGTTTTGAAATTATGATAATAAGTGTAGAACGCATAAAGAAGATCAGTCCACACCAGACATGCTGGAATTATCCATCAAGAAAGATAACAAGTGATCTAAAATCTTTGATAGATAATTTCTCGAATAATAAAGATAAATAAATTTTCTAAAAAGAGTTGGAAAGCTAATAAAAATTCGCGTCAAATCATCATTATTAAAAGAGATTTGGGTTACTGGAAGTCCTTAAAGACTTTGTTTGAGGAAAGGCGAAAGTGAGGATGCTTCCTCATTTTTGTGGTACAAATCCAACTGGGTGAATGCAGGAAAGCAATTGAGGAAAAATTTTGAAAATGCGTTAATACAAAGTCTGATATCTTATCTTTAAAATAAATCCTCAAACTTGAACAAATAATAAGCAGTTTTCGAATTATGATCATAAATGTAGAGCGCATAACGAACATCAATCCATACCAGACATACTGGAATTATCCATCAAGAAAGACAACAATTGATCTAAAATCTTTGATAGATAATTTCTCGAATAATAAAGATAGATACATTTTCTAAAAAGGGTTGGAAAGCTCATAAAAATTCGCGTAAAATGATCCTTATTAAAAGAGATTAGGGTTACTAGAAGTCCCTAAAGACTTTGTTTGAAGAAAGGCGAAAGTGAGGATGCGTCCTCACTTTTGTGGTACAAATCCAACTGGGTAAATGCAGGAAAGGAATTTATTAAAAATTTTAAAAATTCTTGAATACGAACTCTGATAAGTTAGTTTTAAAGTGAGCCCTTGAAGTTGAAAAAATAATAAGCAGTTTTTAAATTATGATAATAAATGTAGAGCGCATAACGAACATCAATCCTCACCAGACATGCTGGAATTATTCATCAAGAAAGACAACAAGGGATCTAAATGTTTGACTATGAACAATTATTTTCAGGTGGGACTGCAAAAGCACCTGTTGGTGTGGTGGGCTATCAATTTCTACATTCAGCTTTGCAAGGTTTCTTCCGAAACATAACATACACTTGTGATGGAACAGTCAATTGTGCAAGAAACTGTAGTGATAAAAATTTGGCCTGTTATTTGGTGGACAATAATGGATACATTGTTGCTGCTAATAATAATAAAGACTCTGGTCGATTTCTGGGTGAAGTTCATGGTAGTGTAATGCGAAGCTTGATGAAAAGGGGTATCTACAATGAAATTATGATTTACGATTATCAGGCTGTCTGTTTTGATCCCACTGGTGAATCCAACGATGGCAGTATTCTGATGACGGTCAGTAAATAGTTAAATAATTATAAAACTTTAAATATAATGGTGTTCAGGGTATCTACTCACCTGGAAATCCTGGAATCGTCAGGGAATTTTGTAATTTCTGGAAAAACCTCCAAATGTTAGGGATTTTTTTCTAGGGCTTGATTAAAGTTTTTTAAAATTGTTATACAAAATTAAATAACAATGATTTTTTATTTGCAAAAGTAGCGTTATAGTACTGAATTGAACGTTTTTGTTGAAAAATCGTTTTATTTTATTTTGAAATTAATTTTTGAGCTAAAAATTTAATTATTCTATTTTTGGTTGAAAATTGATCTGCTTTGGTGGAAAATTCAACAGTTTTGTTGATGTTTTTTTATCTCTTAAATAAAAAATCTTGGTTGAAAATTCAACTATTTGGTTTAGTGTTAAACTCTTTTGTTAAAAATTCATTTTTTTTGGTTGTGGGTTCATCTCTTTGGTTGAAAATTTAACTATTTTGTTGAAAATTATTATTTTTTCAACTGAAAACTTAACTATTTAATTTTTGGTTGTAAACTTGTCTTTATTAGTTAAAAATTCATATATTTTGTTGAAAATTCAGCTATTTCAGTTCAAGATCCGTAATTTTAGTTGAAAAGTCATCTTTTTGGTTTGAAATTCAACTGTCCAGTTGAAGATTCATCATTTTAGTTGAAAATTCATCACTTTGATTGAAAATTCGGTTTTTGTTTTGGTTAAAAAATTAATTTTTTAAACTGAAAATTTAACTATCCTAAATGAACATTTATTGTTGAGTTAAAAATTGATAACTTTTGTTGAAATTTCTTTTTTCTTGGTTGAAAATCAATTTTTTAACTCAACAATTAACTAATCAATTCGAATATTCCATTATGTTAGTTGAAAGTTCATCGCTTTGTTTAAAAATTAATATTTTTAACTAAAAATTTAACTATTCATTTTTCGGTTGAAAATTGGCCTTTTTTAGTTGACAATTCAAGTAATTTGTTGAAAATTCATCTTTTTGGATTCAAATCCAATTATTTCAGTCGAGGATTCATTTTAGTTGAAAATTCATCTTTTTGTTTAAAATTGAACTAGTCCAACTGAAGATTTATCATTTTAATTGAAAATTCATGACTTCGGTTGAAAAGTTGAATTATTATATTGGAATTTGTTTTTTTTTTAATTATTATTTCTGACTGAAAGTTTAACTATTCAATTTTTGGTTGAAAATTAATGTATTTTGTTGAAAATTCATCTTTTTGGATTCAAATTTAACTATTCCAGTCGCAGATTCATAATTTTAGTAAAAACTAAATTACTTTAGTTGAAATTTTTTTTTCGGTTAAAACTTAATTTTTTGATCCAAAAATTCAACTAAGACTGTTGAATATTCCATTATTTCAGTTCAACATTCATCACTTTGGTTAAATATTCGTTTTTTTTTGGTTGAAAATTAATTTTTTAAACTGAAAATTTAACTATTCTAGATGAACATTTATTGTTTAGTTAAAAATTTATAACTTTTGTTAAAATTTATTTTTTCTTGGTTGAAAATTAATTTTTTAACTGAACAATTAACTAATCAATTCGAATATTCCATTATGTTAGTTAAAGGTTCATCGCTTTGTTTAAAAATTAATATTTTTAACTAAAAATTTAACTATTCAATTTTCGGTTGAAAATTGGTCTTTTTTAGTTGAAAATTCAAGTAATTTGTTGAAAATTCATCTTTTTGGATTCAAATCCAATTATTCCATTGGAGGATTCATTTTAGTTCAAAATTCATCTCTTTGGTTGAAAATTTGTCTGTTTTTGTTGAAAATTCATGAATCTTTTTTTATTATTTAATTATTTTTGTTGTTAAATTTTTTGTTTACTGAAAATTTAAATAATCTAGTTGCATATTCCATCGTTTCAGTTAAAAATTCATTTCTTCGGTTTAAAATTAACTTTTTTTTACTGAAAATTGAAATGTTAAATTTTTTATTCAGAATTGGACGATTCTGCTGAAAATTCGTTTTTTTTTAATTAATTTTTTTACAGAAAATTTGACTAATACATACAGTTATATATTTCATAATTTTAGTTAAAAAATCATCTCTTTGTTTGAAAATTAATTTTTTGAACTGATAATTTAACTGTTAATCTTCTTGCTTGAAAATTCATCTTTTTGGTTTAAAATTCAACTATTCCAGTTGAAGATTCTTCATTTTAGTCGAAAAACCAACATTTTAGTTGAAAATTAAATTATTGTGTTATAAATTTGTTTTTTAATAAATTAATTTTTTAACTGAAAACACAACTATTCTATTTTTGTTTGAAAATTGATCGTCATTGGTTGAAAATTCAACTTTTAAATTTTTCATCGAGAATTCATATTTGTTGGTTAAAAATTCAACTATTTGGTTGAAAGATGAACTGCTTCGTTAAAATTTCATTTTTTGGTCGAACTGAATTATTTTGTTGAAAATTAGTTGTTTTGTTGAAAATTAATGTTTGTAAGTGAAAATGAATCTATTTAGTTGAAAGCTGATTGTTTTTATTTGAAAATACAACTATTAGGTTCAAATTTCGAGTATTTTGTTGAAAATTCGTCTTTTTTGTAGAAAATTCATCTTTTTGGTTACAAATTCAACTTCTCATTAAAAAATTTATCTATCTTTTTGAAAATGCAATATTTTAACTTGAAATGTTAGTAATTTGAAGCGTTTTAAATTTAGTTCAATATAGGATATGAAAATGAAATAAAAATTTTTTTAATTATTATTCAAAATCATGGACGTTAGGAACAAATTCCAAAAATAATAAATGATATTTTTAGTATTATTTAATCAATTATTTTATGGTGATAATATATTCAAGAATATCTTGTAACATTCTTTACAATAAAATCGCGAAATTGTATTAGATCCATTTGGTTGGCACTTAGGGAGGTTGAACGGGCACTTAGAGAGGTTGGATGGACATTTAGGGAGGTTTTCGATTTTTAAGAGAAAGGAGGAAGTATTAAAATAATTTACTTTAAAATAAATATATTTACAGCCTCTGAAAACCCTGCGAACATTAGCATCCTGGTTGTTTGGCCAAGCAGCTTGGGCATTCGCAAAAGCTGGAATCTGGCATAGTAATTATGCATACGCTAATGATGAATATTCAGCTGGAAATTCCGATAATGAGAATTCACATCCTCCAGTAGCAGAAAATAGAGATGAAAAACAATTTGATAATAGGGTTTTAATTAAGAGGACAAGACCTCAACCTTGCGACAAGGAGGTAACTATCATTATCCTTAATTCAGACTTCACAGTCTTTCCCCTATTCCCCTTTTTCCCCTATTCCCCTTTTTCCCCATTTTTTAAAGAATTCCCCTTTTCGTCCTTTTTCTCGTTCTTTTTGCTCAAATTCGAACTTAATTAATAGAATCAAATAAGAAAATCCAACAATTTTTACTTGAAAGTTAATTCTTTTTAATTGAAAAGTTTATTAATTATATTTTTGGTTCAGAATTCATCTTTTTTGGTTGAGAATTTAATTATGTGGTTGAAAATTTTTTTTGTTAAAGCTTGAACTATTTTGATTAAGAATCGCTTTTTCTGTTAAAAATTAATTTTCTTAACTGTAAATTTAACTATTCTATTTTTGGTTGAAAATTAATCTTTGTTACTTGAAAATTAAACTATTAGATGTTTCATTGAGAATTCATTTTCTTGGTTGAAGATTGAACTATTCTGTTGAAAATTAGTTTTTTTGTTGAAAATTAATTTTTTTCACTGAAACTGAATTTGTTTAATTTTTGGTAAAAATTTGTTTTGAAAATTCAACTAAAAATTTAATTATTTTGATAAAAATTTAACTATTTTGTTAAAAAGTCATATTTTTTGGTTGAAAGTTTAAATCTTCTGTTTAATAAAATTCATCTTCTTAGTTGAAGATTTAATTATTTTGTTGAAAATTCGTATTTTTTTGTTTAAAATTAATGTTTTAACTGAAAATTTAACTATTTCTTTTTATTGAAAATTCATCGTTTTTAGATAAAAATTCTACTATTTGTTTGAAAATTCATGTACTTTGTTGAAAATTGGCCTATTTGGTAGAAAATTAATCTTCTTCATTGAAAATTCAACTAATTGGTTGAAAGTTGAATTTATTTGTTAAAAATTTATTTTTGGCGGAAGATTAAACTATTTTCTTAAAATTCTTTGTTTTTGTTAATTGGTTGAAGCTTGAACTATTTTGATCAAAAATCGCTTTTTCCATTAAAAAATTAATTTTCTGAACTGAAAATTTAACTGTTCTATTTTTGGTTGAAAAATCGTTTTTACTTGAAAATTAAACTATTACATGTTTCATTGAGAATTAATTTTCTTGGCTGAAGATTGAACTAGTTTGTTGAAAATTAGTTTTTTTGTTGAAAATTAATTTTTTTTCACTGAAACTGAATTTGTTTAATTTTTGGTAAAAATTTGTTTTGAAAATTCTACTGAAAATTTAATTATTTTGATAAAAATTTAACTATTTTGTTAAAAAGTCATCTTTTTTGGTTGAAAGTTTAAATGTTTCGTTGAATAAAATTCATCTTCTTAGTTGAAGATTCAACTATTTTGTTGAAAATTCGTATTGTTTTGATTAAAATTAATTTTTTATCGGAAAATTTAACTTTTTTTTTTTTTTTTTTTTGAAAATTCATCGTTTTTAGATAAAAATTCTAAGATTTGTTTGAAAATTCATTTACTTTGTTGAAAACTGGCTTATTTGGTAGAAAGTTAATTTTCTTGATTGAAAATTAAATTACATAATTGGTTGAAAATTCAACTTATTTGTGAGAACTTTATTTTTCGACGGAAGATTAAACTATTTTCTTGAAATTCTTTCTTTTTGTTAAAAATTCCATTTATTGTTCAAAGCTTGAACTATTTTGATAAAAATCTCTTTCTCTTAAAAAATTAATTTTCTGAACTGAAAATTTAACTGTTCTATTTTTTGCTGAACAATTGTTTTTACTTGAAAATTAAACTATTATATGTTTCATTGAAAATTCATTTTCTTGGTTGAAGATTTAACTTTTTTGTTGAAAATTAGTTTCTTGTTGAAAATTAATTTTTTTTTTCCACTGAAACTGAATTTATTTAATTTTTGGTAAAAATTTGGTTTGAAAATTCATCTGAAAATGTAATTATTTTCATAAAAATTTAACTTTTTTGTTAGAAAGTCATCTTTTTTATCGAAAGTTTAATCTTTTGTTTAATAAAATTCATCTTCTTAGTTGAAGACTTAACTATTTTGTTGAAAATTCGTATTTTTTGTTAAAAATTAATTTTTTACTTGAAAATTTAACTATTTTTTTGTTTGAAAATTCATCGTTTTTAGATAAAAATTCTAAGATTTGTTTGAAACTTCATGTACTTTGTTGAAAACTGGCCTATTTGGTAGAAAGTTAATTTTCTTGATTGAAAATTAAATTACATAATTGGTTGAAAATTCAACTAATTGGTAGAAAGTTGAACTTATTTGTTAAAAATTTATTTTTCGGCGGAAGATTAAACTATTTTTCTTAACATTCTTTCTTTTTGTTAAAAATTCCATTTATTGGTCAAAGCTTGAACTAATTTGATCAAAAATCTCTTTCTCTTAAAAAATTAATTTTCTGAACTGAAAATTTAACTGTTCTATTTTTGGTTGAAAAATCGTTTTTACTTGAAAATTAAACTATTACATGTTTCATTGAGAATTAATTTTCTTAGCTGAAGATTGAACTAGTTTGTTGAAAATTAGTTTTTTTGTTGAAAATTAATTTTTTTCACTGAAACTTAACTTATTTAATTTTTGGTAAAATTTGGTTTGAAAATTCAACTGAAAATTTAATTATTTTGATACAAATTTAACTATTTTGTTAAAAAGTAATCTTTTTTGGTTGAATGTTTAAAATGTTTTGTTGAATAAAATTCATCTTCTTAGTTGAAGATTCAACTATTTTGTTGAAAATTCTTATTTTTTTGTTTAAAATTAATTTTTTACCGGAAAATTTAACTATTTTTGTTTGTTTGAAAATTCATCGTTTTTAGATAAAAATTCCAATATTTGTTTGAAAATTCATGTACTGTGTTGAAAACTGGCCTATTTGGTAAAAAGTTAATTTTCTTGATTGAAAATTAAATTACATAATTAGTTGAAAATTCAACTAATTGATTGAAAGTTGAATTTATTTGTTAAAAATTTATTTTCCGGCGGAAGATTAAACTATCTTCTTTAAATTATTTCTTTTTGTTAAAAATTCTATTTATTAGTTAAAGCTTGAACTATTTTTATCAAAAATCGTTTTTTTTTCGGTTAAAAATTAATTTTCTCAACTGTAAATTTAACTATTCTATTTTTGGTGGAAAATTTATCGTTTTTACTTGAAAATTTAACTTTTAGATGTTTCATTGAAAATTAATTTTCTTGGTTGAAGATTGAACTATTTTATTGAAAATTAGTTTTTTTGTTGAAAATTTTTTTTTTCACTGAAACTGAACTTATTTAATTTTTGGTAAAAATTTGTTCTGAAAATTCAATTGAAAATTTATTTATTTTAATAAAAATGTAACTATTTTGTTAAAAAGTCATCTTTTTTGGTTGAAAGTTTGAATGTTTTGTTGAATAAAATTCATCTTCTTAGTTGAAGATTCAACTATTTTGTTGAAAATTCGTATTTTTTTGTTTAAAATTAATTTTTAACTGAAAATGTAACTATTTATTTTTGATTGAAAATTCATCGTTTTTAGATAAAAATTCTACTATTTATATGAAAATTCATGTACTTTGTTGAAAATTGGCCTATTTGGTAGAAAGTTAATCTTCTTGATTGAAAATTCAACTACATAATTGGTTCAAAATTCAAGTAATTGGTTGAGGGTTGAAGTTATTTGTTAAAAATTTATTTTTTGGCGGAAGATTAAACTATTTTCTTAAAATTCTTTCTTTTTGAAAAAAATTCTATTTATTGGTTGAAGCTTGAACTATTTTGATCAAAAATCGCTTTTTCTATTAAAAAATTAATTTTCTGAACTGAAAATTTAACTAAAAATGTTTTAATTTTCAGGAAAAATAATTTTCAAACAAAACAAATTTAAACAAAATAGTTGAATCTTCCACCGAAAAATAAATTTATAACAAATAAGTTCAACTTCCAACTATTGTTTAAATTTATTTTTCGGTGGAAGATTCAATTATTTTGTTTAAATTTTTTGTTTTGAAAATAAATTTCTCTGAAAATTTAATTATTCCATCTTTTGTTGAAAATTGATCGTTTTTAGCTAAAAATTAAATTATTACATCTTTAATTGCGAATTCATTTTTTTTAATTAAACGGTTTTGTAGAACATTCATCCTTTTGACTTAAAAATTCAATTGTTTTGTAAAAAAATCGTCTTTTTTTGGTGACAAATAATTTTCATACCTGAAACTTTAACTATTGTATTTTTGGTTGAAAATTGATAGTTTTTAGTTAAAACTTCAACTACCATTCATGTATTTTTTTGGAACTTCGTCTTTTTCTGGCAAAAAATTAATTTTTTTGTTTGAAAATTCAACTTACTGATTGAAAGTTGAACTACATTGTTAAAAATTCATTCTTTTTTAAAAAAATTGAACTATTTTTTTGAAAATTTGCCTTTTTTGTTGCATATTAATTTTTTCAACTGAAAATTTGATTATTCTATTTTTGTTTGAAAATTGATAGTTTTTACTTGAAAAATCAACTATTACATTTTTTATTGAAAATTTTCCTTTTTTGGAAAATTCAACTGTTTTGTAGAACATTAATCTTTTCGACTTGAAAATTCAACTGTTTTTTAAAAATTCGTCTTTTTTGTTGAGAATTAATTCACATAACGGAAAAATGTAACTGATCCATTTTTGGTTGAAAATGGATCGTTTTTAGTTGATAATTCAACTATTAAATTTTTCATTGAGAATTTATCTTTTTTGGTTGAAAATTCAACTATGTTGTAGAAGATTTAACTATTTTGTTTAAAAATAGGTATTTTTGTTGTTAATAATTAATTTTTTCATCTAAAAATTCAACTATTCCAATTTTGGTTTAAAATTGATTAAATTGTTTAAAAATTCATGTATTTTGTTGAAAATTTATCCTTTTTGGTAGAAAATTATTCTTTTTGTTTTGAAAATTTAACTTCTTTGTTAAAAATTCTTCTTTTTCTTAAATGAAAATTAATTTACTCAACTGAAAATTTAACTATTCTATTTTTGTTTGAAAATTGATTGTTTTTAGTTGACAATCCAACTGTTTGGTTAACAATGATTTTTTTGTTAACAAACTAATATTTTATGGTTGGAAATTTAATTCTTTTTTAGAACATTCATCTTCTTGGCTTGAAAATTCAACTATTTTGTTGAAAGTGCAATATATTTCGATTTGAAATCTTAAGTGCTGCATATTAAATTTAATTTGGTACCTATACCTATAAGAATTTATTCCTCTATTATTTCTCTATTTTCGTGAAAAATCATGAGCATTAGAGCTGTGAAGTCTGTTACTCAATACCTTAATATTAATTCATTTTTGATATTTTATTTCTTTTGAAAGGCTCTAGTTCAAAAATCTGGACTGAAAGCTTCTAATTTTTAGGGTTTCGTAGCCCCGGGCAAAAACACTTAAAGTTTTGGTCGGGTTTTCGCGGTTGTATTCTTTTTCCAGGAGGGGAAGTGTGGTGGAGTGAAGAAGGGGAAGTGGGGTAGGAGAAGGACGTGAAGGTAAGGGGTAGTAGGAAAGTGAGGGTGAGTAGGGAAGGAACAGTAGGGGATGGGATGAGTGGGAAGGTCGGGGAAGAGAGAAGCATTAGGGAAGTCAGGTTAAGCAGGTAAAAGGAAAGGAGGACTGGAGAAGAATGGAAAGTGAAGGGTGGTGAAGTAGGAAAATTAGAGGAGGGAAAAGTAAGGGTAGGGAGAGGAAGTATGAAGAGTGAGGGGAATTAAACTATGGGAAGTGAGGGGATGGGAAATAGGGAAAGCCACTGGTGTTGAGAAGACGTGAAGTGAGACGAAGTGACTAGAAGTGAATTAGGTGAAGTCTGGATAGGGGAAGGTCTGGGAAAGGAGGGATAGTACGAAAGTGAGGGCGAGTAGGGAAGTAGAGAAAAGGAAAGTGAGGGAAGGGCAGGAAATAGAGGAGTAGTAGTATAATTAGAGGGCAGATGAGTCAGGAAAGTGAATAGGGAAGTGAGGGGAGTGAAACAAGAGGAAGTGAGAGTAGGGGAAGGAGTGGAAGTGCAGTGAGGGGAAGTAGGGAAAGTGAAGGAAGGTAAGGAAGGTAAGTCAAAGAAAAGTGATAAAAGTGATGCTCCACAAGTGTGGAGAAGTGATGTAGGAAGAGTGTG
>CAKNYM010049196.1:32543-45054 GCA_932195095.1 Andricus curvator | reverse complement strand
ACAAATAATTTGGATTCGATCGTGTTGTGTATGTAAGTATTAGGGTGGGTGGGAAAAACCAAATTTTGAAAATAGGAAATTGAACCATGTTGAAAAGTAGCGTACAAGGACCCTGACAAAGTACAAATCATCTGGATTCGATCGTGTTGTGTATGTAAGTATTAGGGTGAGTCGGAAAAAAACAAATTTTGGGAATCGGAAATGAAACTATGTTGAAAAGTAGTGTATTAGGGTGGGTCGAAAAAACAAAATCCTGGAAATCGGAAATGGAACTAAATGTTGAATAGTAGTATATGACGATCCTGACAAAGTATAATTAATTTGGATTCGATCAATAAACCATCGAATTTTTTTTCAGTTATCTAGAACGTTTCTACTTGTAAAAATACGCTAGAAAAAATTTAATCATAGTTTTTTTTTTAATTATTCTTTTTCAACTGACTTTAAATATTATTTTTTAAATTTGAAGGTGATTTAGTGATAAAAGTACTCCAGGAAAAAATTGATAAGTTAAAAATAATATTTAAGTCAATTTAAAAAATCATAAACTCACTTTTTTGAAAATTCAATATATTGACACTTATGGTTTCCTAGACTAATCGAATTATTTTCTAGCACATTTTTGCCAGGAGAATCGTTCTAGATACCTGAGAAAATTCTTTCTACATTTCTGCAGGTTTTAAAATTAGTTTTTGAAAACAGGGGTCTACTAAACATTAGTAATCTCTGATGGAGCTTAAAATAAAAATATGTAAAAATTTTGGAAGACATTTAAGGCATCTTAGGAATGTTAAAAAAAAATTACATCCACGAAAATCAGAATTTTTTTAAACAAAATTTTGTTAACGCGAAAAACCACAGCGTTTATCGATGAAATCCAAATTGTAATTTTTCAGGGTCCTCATTTACTACTTTTCAACATAAATCCATTTTCAAATTTTTTTTCCGACCCATCCTGTTGCCTATGAATTGAGCCCTGGCAAAAATTCAAGGGTTGCTACAAAATCTCAATTTCGAAATTCCCTCACATTTCTCTGACCAATTTTTCATTTTCTGTGACCGTTCTAATTTTTTTATGTATAAAAAAACCTTACACCGTGGTCGATAATTTTAATACAAAACAAATGTTCGTTTCTAAATACAATATTTTAAACACTTTTAGTGACAACAGTCATACAGATGTTTATAAGGGGTCATCCACAAATTACGTAAGCCATACGTAATTTACATAATTTTTTCAATCAAATAGTTGAGTTTTCAAGTCAAAAATATAAATTTTAAACCAAAAATTGAAGAACTAAATTTATATTAAAAAAAAAATAATTTTTAAAACTAAGAAAAAGGGAATTTTTCAATAAAAGAAATCACTTTTCAACCAAAAACAGATTTTTCAGTCTATTAAGAAAAAATTTAATTTTAAACCCAAAAATATGAATTTTCTACGAAAATGATTAAATTTTTAACCCAAGAAAGGAAAGTTTTCAACCAAATAAATGAATTCTTCACTAAAAAAGATACATTTTTAAGCACAAATGGAATAGTTATGTTTTCAGTTGAAAAATTATGTTTTACCTAAAAAAGCGAATTTTTAACAAATTAGTTAAATTTTCAACCGAAAAAAATGTATTTTTCACCAAATAGTTGAATTTTTACTTAAAAAATGAATTATCAACAATAAAAAAACACAAATTTTCAATAAAAAAAACGAATTTTTAACCAAAAAAAGAAAAGTTAAATTTTCAGTGAAAAATAAAACTTTCAACCAAATAAAATAAATTTTAAACCAACTAGATGAATTTTCAAAAAAAGAAGATTAGATTTCTATAAAAAAAGAATAATTTATGACAAAAAATGGAATAGGTGAATTTTCAGTAACAGAAATGAGTAACTAAAGATATGTATCTTTAACCAAAAAAAATGAATTTTTAACCAAATAATTGAATTTTCAACTCAAAAGATTAATTTTCTACAAAAAAAAGACATATTTTCAACCAAACATGGAATAGTTAAGTTTTCAATTTAAAAAATATTTTAAAAGAATAATTTTCAACAAAATAGTTCAATTTTGAACAAAAAAAGAAATGCTTTGCAACTAAAATCATGAATCATCAACCAAAAAAATTAATTTTTAACCGAATAATTGAATTTTCAAACCAAAAGATTAATTTTCTACTAAAAAAGATAAATTTTCAACAAAATACATGAATTTACAACTGAAGAAGATAAATTTTCAACAAAATAGCTCAATTTGGAACAAAAAAAAAAAAAGAGTTTTCAACTAAAATGCTGATTTTAATTTGAATCCCAAACAGTTGAATTCAACCAAAAAAAGACAAATTTTCAACAGAATAGTTAAGACCTGAACCAGAACAGATTAATTTTCAACCAAACAGTTGTGATTTTGAACAAAAAAAGAATTTTGTTCAAAATTCGTGTTTTTTGGTAGAACAATAATCTTCTTGTTGGATAATTTTGTTTTTGTTGAAGATTCATCTACTTGGTTGAAAATTTAACTATTCCACTTTTAGAAAATTAATCTTCTGGGTTAAAAAATCATCTTTTGGGTTGAACACTTTTTGTTGAAAATTCATTTTTTTTTAAGATTCATAATTTTAGTTGAAAATTCATCTCTTTGTTTGAAAATGTAACTATTTTGTTCAAAATTCGTTTTTTTTTTTGGTTTAGAATTAATTTTTTTACTAACAATGTAACTATTCAATTTCCGGTTAGAAATTGATATTTTTTATTGAAAATTATATTTTCTAGATGAAAATTCATGTATTTTCGGGTTGAAAATTCAACCATTTTGTAGAAAATTTTTCCTTTAGGTTTTAAAATTCAACAATTTTGTATAAAATGTATGAATATTGTTGAAAATTCGTGTTTTTTAGTAGAACATTAATCTTCATGCGGGAAATTTTTTTTTTATTTTTTTTTTGAAGATTCGTCTCCTGGGTTGAAAATTGAACTAATACATTTTTAGAAAATTAACTTTTCTGTTCAAACATATTTTCGGATTGAAAATGTAATTATTTTGTTAAAATTTCATATTTTTTAGGTGAAAATTCAACTAATTCGTTGAAAGTTGAACTAGTTTGTTAAAAAACCATATTTTTTAAAGAGTCACCTCTTTGTTTTAAAATTTAACTTTTTTGTTGAAAATTCGTGTTTAATTACCTCTTTGGTTTAAAATTGAACTTTTTTGTTGAAAGCTCGTTTTTTTATTGGTTAAAAATAAATTTTTTATCCGAAAATTGCAATATTCCATTGTTGGTTAGAAATTTATCCTTTGTGAGTGGAAAATTCAACTATTTGGTAGAAAATTTAATTATTTTGTTGAAAATTCATCTTTTCGGTTAGAAAATTAACCTTGTTTGTTGAAAATTCAATATATTATTTGTATTAATTTTATTTCACAGAAGTTATTCCTCCATTATTATCCTATTTTCGTAAAAAACACCCTTTTTCGTATGTTTTCATAGACCAAAAAAATTAAATTTTAACTAAAATTATGTATCTTCAGCCAAAAAAATTTATTTTCAAGCAAATAGTTGAATTTTTAACCAAAGAAATGATTTGTCAACCAAAAAGAAACGAATTGTCAACAAAATAGTTAAATTTTCAACCGAACAAATGAATTTATAACCAAAAACAGAACAGTTAAATTTTCAGCAGAAAATAAAATTTTCAAACAAAAAAAATGAAACGAAACAGATGAATTATTATCAACAAAGAAGATGAAATTTCTACGAAAAGAGAAAAAAATTGTAAAATAAATAAATTTTCAAATAAAATTACGAATCTTCAACTGGAATAGTTGAACTAAATACCAAAAAGATGAATTTTTAAACAATAAGATTAATTTTCAAACAAAATACATGAATTTTTAACGAAATAGTTCTTTTTCGATTAAAGAAGACAAATTTCCATCCAAATAGTTGATTTTTGAACTAAAAAAAATAAATTTTCTACCAGAAATGGAATAGTTCCATTTTTATTTTAAAAAAAATTAATTTTCAACCCAACTGATGAATTTTCAACTAAAATGATGAATCCTCAACTGGAATAGTTGAATTTTAAACCAAAAAGATGAGTTTTCAACTAAAAACAATGAATCTAAAACTGAAATAGTTTAATTTACAACAAAATTTTATTTTTACTAAAAAAGATAAATTGTCAACTGGAACTTAAATGATTAAGTTTTAAGTTAAAAAATCAATGTTCAACCAAAAAGACTAATTTTCAGCTAAGAAAGATCATTTTTCAACCAAAAATTAAATCATTGAATTTTTAGTCAAAAAATTAATGTTCAACCAAAGGGATGAACTTTTAACTAAAATTATGGAATATTCAACTGGAATAATAAATATATATATAATAAACAAGTTGTCAATCAAATAGCTCATTTTTCAGCCAAAAAATGGATTTTTAATAAAAATGATGAATCTTCAACCAAAAAAATTAATTTTAAACAAAAGAGTTTAACTTGTCAACCAAGAAATTTTATTTCCAACCTAAAAGATGAATTTTCAACTAAAATGATTAATATTTATTGATTAATATTTAACAAATTTTCATCCCAATTGTTGAATTTTGAACTAGAAAAGATCAATTTTTAACCAAAAATTTCACAGTTGAATTTTCAATAGAAGAAATTAATTTTCAACCAAACTGATAAATTTTAAACTAAAATTCAACTGGAATAGTTGAATTTTATACCCACCAAAAAGCTGAATTTTTAACCATAAAGATTAATTTTCTACAAAAAAGACGAATTTTTCACAAAGTACGCAAATTTTCAAACAAATAGTTTAATTTTTAAATAAAAAATATCAATTTTGAACCAAAAAGTTTAATTTTCATATAAAAAAGATACATTTTCAACCAAAAATAGAATAGTTGAATTTTCCCTTGAAAATCTAATTCTTAACCCAAAAAAATGGATTTTCAGCAAAATAGTTCAATTTTCCACTAGTATAGTTAAATTTTTAGACTAAAAATTTATTTTCAAAGTAGTTACATTTTCCAAAAGAGATGAATTTTCAATTGAAATGATGAATCTTCAAACAAAAAAGTTAATTGCTAACAAAGTAGTTCCATTATCAACTAAATAGTTGAATTTACAACCTAACAAGATGAATTCTCAACGAGAAAATGTAATATGTAGTTGAAATTTCAACCAAAAAAAGACAAATTTTCAACAGAATAGTTAAATCCTCAACCGAAACAGATTAATTTTCAACCAAACAGTTGTGATTTTTAACCAAAAAAGAATTTTGTTGAAAATTCGTGTTTTTTGGTAGAACAATAATCTTCTTGCTGGACAATTTTTTTTTTTTTTTTGAACATTCATCTCCTTGGTTGAAAATGTAACTATTCCACTTTTAGAAAATTAATCTTCTGGGTCAAAAAATTATCTTTTGGGTTGAACTCTTTTTGTTGAAAATTGATTTTTTTAAGATTTATAATTTTCAATTTCAATTAAAATGATGAATTTTCAAACAAAAAATTAATTTTTAACAAAAGAGTTTAACTTTTAACCGGAAGTAGTTGAATTTTTAACTAGAAAAAAAGATAAATTCGCAACGAACAATCTAACAAAACTTTCTCTTATAATTCAGAAATATTTCCTCTTTGAATTACTACTTCTACTCTAAAAACTATTGGAAGAACTTTCTTTTTTTAAATTTTGAAGAGGGAAGTTTTAAATTGTGATGAATTCTGACTTAGAACAGGGATTTTTTAAACTCATTTCTTCTAAATCCGAATTACAATTCTTTAAAAAAATTCCCGTTCCATATCGAAAATTCCCTGTTCCAAGTGAAATTATATTTCTTTACGGAAACTCTCTGTCCTAAAATAAAAACGATAATTATGTTCTGAAATTCCCTGTTCCAGTCAGGATAAATGAGTAGGCGACTAAAACCTGATAAATCCATTTTTTGAAAAAAAAAATTAGAAAATGATTGTTTCGGTATGTTTGGAATATCATCAATTCGAGCATCAAACCTAAATCAGTAAATAAATCGCTATTCTCAATTGACAAAAATGATTAAAATAATCAAAACTTGAATTTCATTGTGAGCAGAAGTAAATGCCCGGGTTTTTAATTAAATTCCCGGTCAAGTCGCCACCCTGGTCTGGATATATATTTTTTTTTTTTACTTACGATCAAGTTACTCCCTTGCTCTATTGAAATGTTGCTGGCCGTTGAACGTTTGAAGATGGGAGGGATTCTGGAGACCTGTTGAAGAGGAAGACATCTGTTAGTTTCAAATGAGACGCAAAAAGAAACTTAATTTATAATCAGGGATATTTTGATATTAAATTCCTGGGTTTCTTCCGGTCAATTGTTAGTTTTTTCTCGGTAATTTTAAAAAAGCTTAAATATTTTGATTATTTCAAAAGATTTTTACAGATTTCAAGAGATTTCTTAACATTTTAAAAGACAGGGCTCGATTCGACTAAAAGGCTTAAAAAAAAGTCGCATTCGTTCCATAGAATTACAAAGAACGTCGCATGAAAATTTTGAAGCTACAGGGTGTCCAGCGATTCTTAGGAACGAAATTCAAGGTATTTTCCAGGTTTTCCAGGTCAAGAAGTCAAGTTTTCCCAGGTCTCCTTTTTTTACATTAAATAATAAAATAAACGTTTGTTATACATGTAAAAAAATGAGCAATTTCGTTTTTTAGTAGTCAATAATTTCTAAAGAAGGCAAAACCATAAATAAACAAATTCTTAATTTTTTGCGAACATAAGTCGTCTTTGAGAACCTTGAAATCTTTCTGAATTCGTTGGAATCTCTTGAAGTACTTAAAATCTTTCTGAAATCTTGAAATTTCTGTGAAATCTTTTGGAATCTTTTCAAACTTTTTGTAAAATATTTGAAATCTTTGAAAACTTTAAAATCCTTGAAATCTTTGAAATGTTTTGAAATCTTTTGAAATATTTATGAAATCTTTGCAATATTTGTGAAAGCTTTCTTTAATCTTTGTTAAATCTTTCGTATTTGCTTGAAGTCAACGAAATCTTTGAAATCGTTTAAAACCTTTGAAATCTTTTGAAAGTTTTAAAATCTTTGGAAATGTTCGAAATCCTTGTGAAATCTTTGAAATTTGGTGTACATGCCTTTTTTAAATCTTTGGAATTCTTGCAATCTTTATGAAATGTTCGAAATCTTTGGGAATTTTGTGAAATCTTTGTCAAATCTTTTCAAATCTTTGTGAAATTTTTCTTAAATCTTTGTTTGTGAAATATTTTTTATTCGTTGAAATCACTGAATTATTTTAAATCTTAGTGAAATCATTTCAAATCTTCTAAAATGTTTTTAAACTTTTTGAAATCGTTTCAAATCTTCGAAATATTTTAAAATCCTAGAAATCTGGTGTACTGTAAACTTTTTCAAATCTTTGAAATCCTTTAAATCTTTGTAAAATGTTCAAATTCCTTTTAAATATTTTAAAATCTCTGAAATACTTTGAAACCTTTTGAAATCTTTAGTAATGTTTTGTAATCTGGTGTACACTAAAAAACCGAGTGGTGAAACCCTTGAAAAATCCGTTACTAATATTTAAAAAAACTAAAAAATTGAAAACTTATAGAATTATTCGCAATATCAGGGTGGCGATTCGGCGGACAATTTCAAATTTCCGGTCATTTCCCGGTCAAGTTTTTCAATTTTCCCGGTCAACTAAAAGTAACATATTCATATTTCCAGAAAAAACGTAAATATTTATTTTAATTCATGAAGTTAATTCTAAACATCCTTTAAAACAACAACAGAGAACAGAGAAAAAAATACTTATATTTTTCACTAAAAAACATTCATTTCTACAAAAAATGGAATAGTTAAACTTTCAGTTGAAAAAATTAATTTTCAACCAAAAAAAACGGATTTTCAACAAAATAGTTCAACTTTCAACCACAGTGATGAATTTTCAAATAAAATTATGAATCTTCAACTGGAATAGTTAAATTTTAAACCGAAAAGATGAATTTTCAACTAAAACGATGAACACTTTGCTGGAACACTTGAATTTTCAACCAAAGAGATGCATTTTTAAACAAGATTAATTTTCAAATAAAAAGATTAATTTTCTACCAAAAAATACAATTTTTCAACAAAATACATGAATTTTTAACCAAATAGTTGAATTTTGAACTAAAAAAAACTAATTTTCAACCGAAAATGAAATAGTAACATTTTTCGTAAAAAAATTTAATTTTAACCCAAACATAAGAGTTCAACTAAAACAATGAATCTTCAACTGAAATAGTTGAATTTTAAACCAGAATGATCAATTTTCAACTAAAATGATGAATTTTTGAACAAGAAGATTAATTTTAAAATAAAAAGATTAATTTTCCACCAAAAAATACAATTTTTCGACAAAATACATGAATTTTTAACGAAATAATTGACTTTTCAATTAAAGAAGACAAAAAATGAAAAACATCCAAAGGAAAAAAGAAGTTTTCAATCAAACAGTTCATTTTTCAATAAAAGAAATGAATTTTTAATTAAAACGATGAATCTTAAAAAAAAAAAAAAAATTTAATAAAAGAGTTTAACTTTCAACCAAATAATTTTATTTCCAACCTAAAAGATGAATTTTTAACTAAAATGATAAATATTTAACTCGAATACTCGAATTGTTAAGCAAAAACAATTTTTAAACAAAAAGATTAACTTTCAAAGAAAAAGATAATTTTCTACAAAAAAATGGATTTTTTAACAAAATACATGAATTTTCAACGAAATAGTTGAAGTTTCAACTAGAAAAGACAAATTTTCATCAAAATTTTCGAATTTTGAATTAGAAAAGATCAATTTTCAACTAAAAATGGAACAGTTAAATTTTCAGTTAAAGAAATTAATTTTCAACCAAACTGATGAATTTTTAACTAAAATGAAGAATCTTCAACTGGAATAGTTTATTCAAAAAACATGAAGTTTCAACAAAAAGTTAAGTTTTCACCACAATAGTTTAATTTTCAAACAAAAAAAAACGAGTTTCTAACAAAACAGTTGAATTTTCAACCAAAATAATAATGCATCTCCAATCAAGAAATTAATTTTTAACATAGTTCATCCTTCAACAAATTTTCAAAAAAAAAAAAAAAATGAATTTTGAATTAAGAAGAATGATTTTCTACCAAAAAACACAAATTTGTAACAAAATATATGAATTTCCAACCAAATAGCTACATTTTCAACTAAAAAAGACAAATTTACAATCTAAAATGGAATCAACTGAAAAAGATAAAATTTCAACTTAAAATGGAATCGTTAAATTTCTGGTTAAAAAAATCAATTATCAATTTAAAAAACGAATAATTTTTAGTCAAAAAGATGAATTTTCAATCAAGAATAATAATTTTCTACCAAAACACAAATTTTTAACACAATACATGAATTTTTAACCAAATAGTTGAATTTTTAACTAAAAAAGACAAATTCACAATCTTAAATGGAACAACTAAATTTTAAGTTAACAAAATTAATTTTGAAAAAAAATCAGCCAAAAGGATTAATTTTTAAGCGAGAAGATTAATTTTCTACAAAAAAAGACGAATTTTTCACAAAAGACATGAATTGTCAACTAAAAAGATAAAATTTGAACTAAAAATGGAATTGTTAAATTTTTGGTTGAAAAAATCAATTATCAATTTAAAAAACGAAGAATATTCAAACAAAAGGATGAATTTTCAGTCAAGTAGAATAATTTCCTACCAAAACACAAATTTTTAACAAAATACATGAATTTTTAACCAAATATTTGAATTTTCAACTAAAAAAGACAAATTCACAATCTAAAATAAATTATTTAAAATTTAGGTAACGTAAAATTTTTATAACGGCCATACCACGCTGAAAAACCCAGTTCTCGTCAGATCACTGAAGTTAAGCAGCGTTGGACGCGGTTACTACTTGGATGGGTGACCATTCAAGAATACTGACATGAGTGCAGTTGGCACATCGTGGGTGTGGTGAGCCCACACTTGTAGTTATTTATAACTACAAGAAAAACCTAGAAACACTACCCGAATCGGGTAGTGTCACGCCTACCCTGAAAGGGAAATGGTTTAATGGTATATATATATATAGGTAATAATTTTTTTAAAACTTCCAGCCAAAAGGATGAATCTTCAATCAAGAAGATTAATTTTCTACTAAAAAAAGATGAATTTTTCACAAAATACACAAATTTTCAACCAAAAAAGATAAAATTTCACCTGAAAATGGAATTGTGAAATTTCTGGTTGAAAAAATCAATTATCAATTTAAAAAACGAAGAATTTGCAGTCAAAAAGATGAATTTTCAACAAAGAAGAATAATTTTCTACCAAAACACAAATTTTTAACGAAATACAGGAATTTTTAACCAAATAGTTGAATTTTCAACTAAAAAAGTAAAATTCACAATCTTGAATGGAATAATTAAATTTTAAGTTAACAAAATTAATTTTGAAAAAAAATTCCATTCAAAAGGATGAATTTTTAAGCAAGAAGATTAATTTTCTACTAAAAAAGAAGAATTTTCAATTAAATACGCACATGAATTTTTAACTAAAAAAGATACATTATCTACTAATAATAGAATTGTTAAATTTGCGGTTAAAAAAATTAATTTTCAATTACAAAAAAACAACTAATTTTCTATAAAAAAAGTTGATTTTTTCACCCAAAAAGTCGAACTTTAAAAAAAAAAAGTTGATTTTTAAAACAAAATAATTAATTTTGAACAAAATTGTCGAATTTCCTACAAAGTAGAATAATTTTTCACCAAATATTTCAAATTTTGAACCGAAAACCTTAATTTTTTACAGAAAAAAGACGATTTTCGAACAAAATACATGAATTTTTAACTAAAAAAGATGAATTTGTGACAAAAAATGGAATAATTTAATTTTCATTTAAGAAAATTAATTTTAAAAAAATTTTTTAAATAGTTGAATACTATTAAATTTATGTAAATTACTCCGAATTGGCTAGATTACAAGGTAATTACTTGGATGACCTAAATTACTTTGAATTACAAGTTTATTACATGGATTGCCTGGATTACTTTAAATTATTTTGATTGCAAGCGGAGTTCCCCGGATTGTAATTGGATTAGCCGGATTACAAATTGGATTACTCGGGTTACAATTAGATTACTCGGATTACAAGTGGATTATTCCGGAATACTGGGTTTCTGCATTACCCCTGATTGTTAGTGAATTACGGCGGATTACAAATGAATTACGTCAGAATAGTGGAATAACTCCGATTCACTTGAAATACTTCAGATTATGAGTGGATTACGCCAGATTAGAACTGGATTACAAGTGGATTTCCCCGAATAGCAAGTGGATTACCCGGTTTAAAAGTGGATTACTTCCGAATACTGGGATGACGCCGAATTACTTGACGTACTGTGGATTACTCATTAATGTAGGGATTACTCCAAGTTACTTGATTTAGTCCGTATTACAAGTAAATTACTCCAGATACAAGTGTATTACTTCGGATTATTCCAGGTTACAAGTGTATTACTCAAGATTTGAACTCGATTACAAGTGGATTTTTCCTGTACAACAAGTGTATTACTTTGTCTCACAAGTGGATTACTACGGAATACTGGGATGACTCCAAATTACTTAAAGTACGCCGGATTAAAAGTGAATTACTCCAGGGACGAATATATTACCTCGGATTACTTCGGCTTGCAAGTGGATTACTTTAGATTAAAAATAGATTACAAGTGGATTGCCCCGAATAATAGTGGATTACTCCGAATACTAGTATCATTCCGAATTACTTGAAGTAGTCCGCATTACAATTGGATTACTCCAGATACAAATGTATTACTTCGGATTACTCCAGATACAAGTGTATTACTTCTGATTACTCTAGATACGAGTATATTACCTCGGATTACTCTGGCTTACAAGTGGATTACTACGAATACTAGTATCATTGCGGATTGCTTCAGGTAGTCCGCATTACAACTGGATTACTCCAGATACAAGTGTATTACTTCGTATTACTCTAGATATGAATATATTACCTCAGATTACTCTGGCTTGCAAGTGGACTACTCCGAATACTAATATAATTCCGAATTACTTTTAATAGTCCGAATTACTTTTAATAGTCCGAATTACTTTTAATAGTCCGGATTACAATTGGATTACTCCAGATACAAGTGTATTACTTCGGATTCTTCCAGATACAAGTGTAATACTTCAGATTACTCCAGATACAAGTGTATTACTTCCGATTCTTCCAGATACAAGTGTAATACTTCGGATTATTACAGATACAAGTGTATCACTTCGGATTACTCTAGATACGAGTATATTACCTCAGATTACTCTGGCTTACAAGTAGATTACTCCGAATACTAATATAATTCCGAATGACTTTTAATAGTCCGGATTACAATTGGGTTACTCCAAATACAAGTGTTTTTCTTCGGATTCTTCCAGATACACGTGTAATACTTCGGATTACTCCAGATACAAG
>CAKNYM010049195.1:121935-141072 GCA_932195095.1 Andricus curvator | reverse complement strand
CCTGCAACCAAGAATGCACCAACAACTGCCAGTATGTCAAAAAACTTGAAGGGCCCCACTCGCCAGAAGACTCAACAATCAGGAGCGGGGGGTATCGCAAAGCATTTACTCCTGCAGGAAAGAGCTACAAACACCCGAGCTACAATCGTGCGAGCTACAATCGCCCGAACTTCAATTGGCCGAGCAAAAATCGCTCGAGGACTTCGAGGACGGACAGCAGACCGAGCTCATACAGGAAATAACTTTAGATCAAAAAGTAAGTACTTCACCAGGTCGATTAAAATTATTTCGACCTAAATGGAAAAGTCTTATCTCGGACAAAATAGTCCTTCAGTGGATTGGCGGCTACGCCCTCCCTTTTTCAAGTCAACTGATTCAAATATAAATACCGGAGGAACCATGCTGGCCGGAAAAGAAAAACTACAAATGTCAGCACAAATAGAAGAATTGCTCAGCAAAGGAGCAATTCAAACATGCCAAAATCGGCCAGATCAGTTCTTGTCACATATTTTTCTAGCCACCAAACCGGACGGTTCTTATCGGTTTATCCTCAATCTTAAAAAATTAAACAAGTTCATAATTACAGAACATTTTAAGTTAGAAGACATACGAATGGCACGAGATTTGATCAAACCCAACTGTATCATGGCAACCTTGGATCTTAAAGACGCATATTATCTTGTTCCAATTGCTGATTCTTTTTAAAAAAATTTAAGATTCACTTTTATCGGCCAAACTTTCGAGTTCCTTTGTCTACCTTTCGGATTAAGCAGCGCCCCGTATGTCTTCACAAAACTGATGAAACCGGTCATGTCATTATTGCGTGAACGTGGTTATGTATCTGTGATCTACTTGGATGATTTCCTTTTGTTTGGAGATTCCGAAAAAGAATGTTCATGAAACTTGTTTTTTATAAAAAAAATTGGGTTTTATCATCAACAGAGAGAAAAGTCAATTAAAACCTGCTACAAAATGCAAATTTTTAGGTCTTATTTTAAATTCTAAAGAGATGAAAATCCAGTTACCGCCAGAAAAAAGGGATAAAGTGCTGAAATTATTAAAAAACTACAAAGTAAATTCGTATTACAAAATTCGAGATTTGGCATCAATGATAGGTACTTTGGGATCCTGTTGTCTAGCAAGCAAATATGGCTGGGTCCATATGAAGGACCTCGAACGTGAAAAATATCGAGCACTAAAAAAGAATAATGATAATTTCGACTCAATAGTAAAACTTACTCCATCAGTGGAAAACGACCTATTTTGGTGGAGAAAAAATATTCCACACATTTTTAATCCTATTTTTAGTCCTAGATTTGTGGTAGAAATTTTCTCCGATGCATCTTTCTCGGGCTGGGGCGCTTGTTGCAGGGACAATTCAGCACACGGATTTTGGAATAGGGAGGAGCGACAACAACCCATAAATTACCTCGAATTAAAGGCAGCATTTTTTGGTCTAAAATGCTTCGCCAATGATCTCAAAAACTATGACATCCTATTACGCATTGACAATACGACTGCCATCTCCTATATCAATCGCATGGGTGGGATACGTTTTCAAAACTTAAGTAGAATGGCCAAAAGTATTTGGGAATGGTGTGAACGTCGCAATATTTGGATCTTTGCCTCGTATATCCGATCTGAAGACAATGTAGTTGCAGATCAAGAATCCCGTCGTTTGGAACCAGAAACCGAATACAGTATTTCACAGAAAGCCTTCCAAGAAATTAAAAAAGCTTTTGGAAATCCAGACATTGACTTATTCGCGAGTCGAATAAATAAAAAATGTAATAAATACGTTTCTTGGAAACAGGACCCTGGATCAATTGCGATAGATGCTTTCACTCTCGAATGGAATAATATATATTTCTATGCCTTCCCACCATTCGCTATAATTCCTAAAGTTCTAAAGAAAATAGTTAAAGACAACGCCAGAGGTATTCTGGTCATGCCATACTGGCCATCACAAGCATGGTTCCCCCGGTGCATCCGAATGTTTGAATCAACCTTAAAGTTTGAGCCTCATATTAACCTTTTATCTTCTTCCAACAGGGAACCTCATCCTCTCTGGTCCCAGCTTTCCCTGGTGGCAGGAGTCTTATCGAACAGGCGTACAAATTAAAAAATATGTCTCCTGAAACTATAAAAATTAGTATAGCTTCACTGTCACCTTCATCTCTACGTCAATATGATTCAGCGCTGAAAAAATAGTGGACATTTTGCCACTTAACTGGAATCTCGGTTTTCTCCGCTACTATCCTGGACGTCCTGCAATTTCTCTCCAATGAATTTGAGAAAGGAGCTGCATATGGATCTATTAATTCGTTGAGATCGGCAGTTGCTCTCATCTTGGGGCCTCAGATTGGTGAAGATGCATCTGTAAAAAGATTTTGCAGAGGAACTGCTAAATTACGACCAGCTCAAAGGAAATATGACTCAACGTGGGACCCCAGAATTGTTCTTGACCATATTTCACAATGGTCTCCAAATCAAGAAATCACACTGGATCTTCTGTCCAAGAAAGTAGTCGTATTGTTAGCTTTAACAACAGGACATCGAATATAAACCCTCGCAGCTATTAACATTCAAAATATTGAAAAGAAAAACGATCAAATAGAAATAAAAATCCCGACATAATTGAGGACGTCTGGACCAAATAGACCATAACCAAATTTGATTCTTCCATTCTTCCCAGATGATCCAGCCGCATGCGCAGCATCAGCTCTGGAAGCATATTTACATCGTACCAGTGCCCTGCGCAAGGACACTAACGGACTTTTTATTTCATGGAGAAAGCCACATAAAGCCGTAACAAGTCAATCTTTAAGCAGGGGGATCAAAGATACCTTAGAAAAAAGCGGTCTGGATACCTCAATGTTCTCGGCGTACAGTACACGCTATGCATCCACATCTGCAGCTAAAAGAAACGGTGTAAACATCGATCTCTTAAGAAAAACTGCTGGTTGGACGTCTTCATCTCAAACCTTTGCAAAGTTCTACGATTGTAGACTACAAGAAGACCGTGGAAATTTTGCTAAAGTAGTTTTAAAACGCTAGACGGGTTTTTTGTTTTTCATTGGAATTACTAACTTTCTCTTGATTTTTGTTCCTAAATATATATAAAACAAAAAAAAATAATAATAATAAAGCTCTTTTTCACCTATATTTAATGACATATTTATCAGATTATAACACAGTTCAACATTTGATATTGCCGTACACCTTTGAACATCTACAAATGGTGATCTGAGGAGGAGGCGCGTAATACAATTGAATGAGTAAACGAACTTACCTAGTGAAGTTCTATCACAATTGTATGAAGCGCCTCCTCCGAAAGATCAGTCCCTCCCTTTACTCCCAACCCATAGTAATGTACGGCAATCCTTTAAAATAATGATGGAACGGGTCCGGAATGCACGGACAGTGGATTGGACAGTACATTACCAAAAAATCTCTGGTATTACTGTCAACCTTGTGGCGCCATCGGCATGGGGGCGGGGTACTACAAATGGTGATCTTTCGGAGGAGGCGCTTCATACAATTGTGATAGAACTTCACTAGGTAAGTTCGTTTAATCATTCAATTTTTAACGATTAAAACAAAAACTAGGAGTCCTATCAAAAAATTATTAATGACAAATTTAGATGAGTTTTCACTCTTTTTTGGAACAGCAACTTTTGTCTATTCATTTTTTTTATAGCTTCACTCAAAAAAAAACTCTAGTTGAACCAACCAGAATTCTGGTTAATTCAACTAGAATAGAGTGTTAAATATGCCCTTACTATACATTCTGGTTAAAAGTATCAAAAGTTTCTGGTTGAGAATTTTCTGGTTAATGTTACCAGAAATTCGAGTAAATTTTACCAGAATTTCTGGTAAGGTTAACCAGAAATCTCCACCATACAGTTTTCTGGTAGCTTAGGAATACAACGTTCTAGTCAAGATAACCAGATATTCTGGTAAACTTAAACAGATGTTCTGGTAAGCTTAATCAGATATTCTGGTAGCCATGTATTTTTGACTATCGAATTTCGATACTTTTCTATCTTGATGAACTCTTTCTAACCCCCTCTGAAATTACATGGACTGCGTCCCAAAGAAAATAATCTAACAAAAGTTTCCGAAAACAGAGTGCAGCAACTATATTCTGCTCCGCTGAAATGTCATCTTCCTATACGTATATATATTAATAAATGGCGATATATACCTACAATATTCGAAACAAAAGCAGCATATTGTTGATACAACTGTTTCTGAAACGTTCGTTAAGACTATTTTGTTCGGGATTTTACATAATATGCACTTAGATCACTTGGTCAATATCAAAATTCTCGAACATTTACTTTGTTAATTTGTTGTCTACAATGTTAATATTTTCGAGAATATTTGTCAAAGAAACCCAAAAATTATGTGCTTTGTTTGGAAGTATCCCTGTACCACTGGTGTTTAGACAGATAACGCGCAGTTTTTCTTATATAACACAACTAAATTCACGCTTCACTATAATTAGTTATACTTATATAACTGAAAATACAATTAACAAATCGCGATTATTCGAGAATTGGACATTTACGACAAAGCGTCACTTGACACATCCAACAACACGACATGAGACAAAAGACAAATTTCTGGAAACCGACACAAGATCGCGACACTTCTGTTACCAGAAATATTAACCAGAATATTTGTAACCAGAAAAAATCAACCAGAGTTAATTAACTAGAATTTTCTAGTCCTATTAACCATAATTTTGGAATATAATAACTAGAAATTTTTTAACCAGACGCGTCTACTAACTTTAACTAGAACTTTTTTTTTATTGTTCCTCTAACGAAAAGTTATTTCATCAGTTGTTGTATACAAAATTATTATTTTTATTTTTAGATCAACCAAATTGTTACAAAATAACTAGTCGTATCGAATTTTGGGATGATTAGATGCGATAAATTAAATTTCTGCGACGAGCGGGCTACTAGTCCAGAAATTCTGGACGATTAGACACTTCGATTTTAAAAATCTGTAAAATTGTAACTTCAGAATTCTCGGACAATTTACTCGGAATTAGCTAAATTTTTTACATCAAACTTTTTTCAACCACATTCACAAACTCAATATGCCGGGAGTATATGTTTCTATTTCTTATTTATTTGTAGATTATATTTTCTATCGCAATCCGCAGCTGAGCCTGCTTGAATTTGTGGTCAGTGTGTAAGTTTGAGATTGTCAACTTACACACCTATTTCCTCGAAACTGGATAACTTTATCTAATCAAACTTGTTTTTCCTCAGTTTAGCAACACTTCAGCTCGAAAGATAGCTTTTGTTTTATCTTTAAATGCTGGTTTCGATTTTGCAGAGTATTTTTGCGCTCTCCCTACACATTCCGACTTTGTTAGTTACATAGTTCTGGAGAGCCACTCTTCAATATTTTGATCTTTTTTTTCAGTTGACAACCCATTCCATCATTTGGGAAAAGAACTTCATTTGTTTTAATTGGAAGGGGCAGGCATTACCTAACAAGTATTTGTGCCTCTTTCTGTTATGTTCCTTATAAACATAAATATATCATACATATTCATTTATCATTAATTATAATAATTTATTTTATTACTAAAATTATTTATTTTCAATTCTCTGCACAGAATTTTATTTTACAATTTTTTTGTTCTACAGAGATGCAGTGAACAGGAGGAGACTCAAAAGCCAGTCACGATGAGAGAACCTCCAGAAATCTCATGGGAAAACACCTTAGGTGCACCAAATGGAGTACCCTTCGATGATGAGACCAAAGTTTTGCTTCGAGATTGCTTACAGGTCTCGATATCACCACCAGTAACCTTGGCTGAATTGATGAAGCGAAGCGATGCTTTTCCTATTTCATTTCCAATTAACACCCCTCGATGTTCCGCTCTAAAGAGTCGAGGAATTGGTACTGATATTTTAGAGGTATGTAAATTTAACTAAATTTAATTCCCTACTCGTAATTTTATTAATTTAATACGATTTTATTTTTACATCTAGATGAACGCAAATTCAGTCTATCCTTTAATTCACGAAGGAATGCTTCCTCTGATTGCTGGATGGTTAAAGTACAAAAGACAATATGGAAGTGGTGTCGAAAAGGAGATGTACAAAAATATGGGCCTCATTCAATTTATTCAACGTCTTTTGGAAAAAAGGGCTGTTTGTTTCCTAAACCCATCCGATAATTATATGCTCATAGATAAATCATGTGGGGATGGTGGTTGGGAATATGTTGGCACTGAGGTCGAAAAAGAACCACTGGTATGACAATTTTTATTTATTATTCATTCAAGTGGCCATGGATGTCGAATTTGGATAAGGGCTGTGTACAAGAAAAAAGGATGGGGCTAAAGTGTGTGTTCTAGTACAAATTTATATGTCTAAGGGGCTTGGTTCATAAAAATATATGTGGCGTAAGAGTATGTTTGAGGGAAGTGAGTGTAGTCAAGGGCGAGTTTAAGGGCTTTGCCAAACGAAGTGGGTGTAGAAATCGGTGTCACAAATGGCAGTTTTTAATGAAACTAGGAGTGACTTAGCGTCTTTGAGGGGTGTAGTTTAGGAAAAATGTGTGTGACCAAGGGGCGTGATCTCAGACATGTGTGTAAGGGACGTCGTTTTTTTAAAGTAGCATGGCTAAAGAGAGGGGTTAAGAGAAATAGATGTGGTAAAGCAGAGGTCGGCAGCGAGGGGAAATTTCTCGAGTCCAGCTCTTTTAACACGTGTGGATCGCACGCTTCGTCTCTCCCACCAAGAGTCTCTACTCTACTCTAAGAGTTCGGGGTGGTGGTAAATTCTGACGTCATAGAATAGAATTTACCACCACCCTGAACTCTTAGAGTGAAGTAGAGACTCTTGGTGGGATAGACGAAGCGACCGATCCACACGTGTTAAAAGAGCTGGACTCGAGAAATTTCCCCTTGCTTCCGACCTCTGTGGTAAAGGATGTCGCTAAATAGTATAGACAAAAAAAGTTTGTGGCTAAACATGTGATAATGACTTCGTGTGTTTTAACGAAAAATGTGGATGGTTAAGGACCGCGGTCTAGAAACAACGTGTGTGGCTAAGAAGCGTGGTTAATGTAACTTAGTGTAGCTAAAGAGCATGGATAAGGGCGTTATCAGGAAAGTGGATGTTGCTAAGGGTGTGTCTAAGGGCCTTGCTAATGAAGCTGGGTATGACTGAGGGCGTGAATGAGGAAAAGAGGTGTGGTAAAGGGTGTGACAACGGGTGCTCTCAACGAAAGTTGGCATGGTTAAGAGACGTTACCAAGCAAAGTAGGTGTATTCAACGAAATTGTGTAGTTCGGGATGTGACTAATCAATGTGCGTAGTCAAGTGTGTGGATGCTGGGAATGGGCGTGGTCACAGAAAGTGGACGTGTTTAGTCTCAATGCAATGGTGACATTTAATATTTATTATTAAAACATTGTTTTAAGTTTATTAACTTTCAAGAACACTGTGAAGGACGTTCTCACACAAAGTGGGTGTGGTCATCGAAATTGTGTAGTTTCGGATGTGACTAGTCAGGTTACGTAGTGACGGGCGTGGATACGGGCAATGGGTTTGGTTAATGAAAGTGGACGTGATCAGTCTCAACCACGATATTTAATATTTATTATTAAGACATTTTTTTGATTTTATCAGCTTACGAAAACACTGTATGGGACGTTACCAAACAAATTGGGTGTGGTCAACGAAATTATATGGGGATTATTCACAAAATACGTGATACTTTTAGGGGGGGGGCTCTGACGAACATGTTAAGAATAATGGAAAAAGTATCACACGGGGGGGGTGGGGGGGGTAGCCACGGAAGTGGATAATCGGAATGGGCGTGGTCAATTAAAGTGGGCGTCATTAATCTCAATTATGATATGTGTGTGTACAGGGTGTTTTTTTTAACTTGAGACATCGAAACATCTTAAAAAATACGCTTCCTATGAAAAAATTATCCGTAATAAAAACTTTTTATTTTCGAGGGGAAAAAGCATCTTTGAAAAAATTTATATATATATATATATGTATGTATATATATATATATATATATATATATAATATTTATTATTAAAACATCGTTTTACGTTTATTAACTTTCGAAAACACTATGAGGCTTATAGCACTTACAAAGAATTATTATTTATCAAAATCGAAAGCAATATCTGTTATCAATTTTTTGATGGTATTTTCCAGGTGCTAGCAAAAGTTTTGTCATATGATGAAATTAAATTGTCCGCAATGATGGTTCTGTCTTCTCACACAGAATTTATTAATGATGGTTCCCGAGAAAATAGAGGAGTAGTATGTCCTGATTCTAAAGATATCCAACCCAGAGGTGTTATAATGGGACCTGTGGGAAGCAGGTTATTTTTAAATCCAATTAATTTTGAAAATATATCAATAAAGAGGCGATTTAGTCTTTCTAATAATAAATTCATAATTATTATTTGTTTAGGTTTGAGAGGCCACAAGTTATGGAGTATCAGGATGCACTAATTACTCCTCTACAGAATAATATGGATAATGGGTAAGAGAAAAAAAATTATATATTTTTAAAATGCATTGAATTAAGACATATTTTAATCAGTTTTTTTAATCATTCATTTTTTTCAGATATGGCCCAAATATTGACGGAACCACAGAAGAAACTCGTGGATTAAGAGCATTATGGGCTAAATTTTATGGAGAAGAGTACCATCCACTTTATGTAGAAGCAATGAGAAAATTAAAATCAGAAGATAATAAAAGGTACATTCTCATAAAAAATCAGCTTATTTTTGACATCGAAAATTACATGAAGAGAACTTTATTATCTGTTGAGATAATTTTACTAGAAGCGAATACCCGAGCTGAAAAACAAAATACCACTGCTTTCATACACGTTGTTGGATTTGGACTCGGTAAATTTGACAAAAGTATATTTCGCCAATTGCTTAAATTGATGTTTATCAGTGTTATATAATTAGTTAATTAATTGACTAAATGTTTTCTTAATCCCCCTAATATTAAAACTGTTATTACTCTCTGAATACAAAATTGTTCACACTCCACAACGGCCAAACCACGTTGAAAAAACCAGTTCTCGTCAGATCACTGAAGTTAAGCAGCGTTGGGCGCGGTTAGTACTTGGATGGGTGACCTTTCGAGAATACTGCGTGCTGTTGGCATATTATGGGTGTGGTGAGCCCACGCTTGTAGTTATTTACTACAAGAAACTATCCACCTAGAAAGACTACCCAAATCGGGTAGTGTCACGCCTACCCTGAAAGGGAAATGGCTTAATGGTATACTACTACTACCACACTCTTTTACTCCCACACATTCACACTCCATTTTATATTTTATCAACAAATATTGTTGTAAAGTTACTATTATGAATGTTCGCAAATTATTTTAGAATTTTTTTGCATGGCATACTGCATGGCGATTCTATTCTAAAATTATATAATTAGAAATAGCTCTAAAATTTAAAAAAAATTGTCCTTTTTACAGGGGTTTGGAGAATTATGCAACACCAGGAAATTTATTTTCTAAAAACATTCGAAATCGCAATTAAGAAGATGAATAAAAAGTTGAAGTATGTTTCGGATATCATGTTTTCGTACTTTAGATCTCAAAAGTGTGGCGATGTTGGAAACGGCGACTACCTCGGAGGTATTCTTTAAAAAATATTCTTGCTTTTTATTATAAATATAAAACGAAGGAGAATAATAAAATTCATTCGCTTATTAAAATAATAAAATTTGAATATGATCATACCAATTTGTTTCAGAGGTAAAAATTCATTTTGCCATGAGGGAACCTCACAGTAGACTCGTTCGATCGGCTGATGCCAACAAACTTCTAGTCGTAACTTACGCAGCCGATGGTAATGCTTTGCCAGGTCAGAATAAATAAATAAATCATATAATATATTTAATATAGTATATTATAAATAATAATTTTCATTCTTATTATTTTTTAGGCAACTGTTTCTGGCAAGGGTTCTTGTCAACGAGTGGAGATCCAGCCGCTGCCTGTAGTACTCAAATTGCAGAACTTCACACTGCGAGAATAAATCCAAGAGTCAGTGGTGATAGTTTACACATAGTTTCTCCAGAACACGGAATTTTGCACATTTTGGATTATGCGAAACTCCATCTTGCTTAGGTACAAAAACCGACTCATTTCCCTTGTAAATCCATGAGAAATTTTATTTTATTTTCTCTTAATAATTGTAAATAAAAACCAAATGAGCATCAGGTTTATTTTTACTTTTTGTTTATTTTTCTACGACACACAAATAATATATTTGTGATATAAAAACAAAAAAACTGTTGACCAATTCCATTTCAAATCATGATTTGGTATTTTTATATATCATTCTATTAAAAAAATAAAGGAACAAATATTTGAAAGTTTAATGTACATTTTTTTTGGATTTGCTACAATCTTTCGACGATTACCTGCGAATTCTTAAAGATTAGCAGAAAGTTTCTTGAAATGCAGTATTTTAGAACGAGCGTAGGTACACGGGATTCTTTTATTGGATGTTGGGATTTTTGCTCTTTCAATTGACCCCAACAAAAATTTAACGACGAATTAGCTGCTATTTTTATAAAATTCTTGAAAGTAGATTTTCTCAAAAACATATATATGGCATATTGCTAGATATTGATAGATATATACTAAAAAAACACAAGTAAATATTGTACTACATATCTAGTGAGTCTCATTCTTGGTAAACCACTGATTCACATAGAAAAATACTATTTTGGAAAAATATAATTTTTCCCGAAAACGACAAAAGGTACAAAAAAATGTTGTAATGAAAAAAAAATTTTAATTAAAAAAATCATAGGTTAGGAAAAAATTGTCCTAATCTTAAAAATCTTTAAGCGCCTATCAAGCGTATTGGATGTCTTTATTATATAAACAGACACTGCAAGTAAAATATAAGAAAAAATGAAAAATGTGGAACTTTCCAGAAAATGTTCTTAATTTTTTCCATCGAAGTTTGAGAACATGAAAATAAGATTTTCAGGAAAACCCCACCTTTTTTCATATTGATGCAAACTTTAACATAAAAGCCGGAGGTATTTTTTGTGGAAGTATCCTAGATAAAAAATCAAAATTAGATTTTTACAAAATAATCTTTTTCATTGTCAAGCAGTGCTTTACCAAGAGTGAAACTGACGAGATATGAAGTCATATTTGTAAGGCTTATTTGTACCACAAATAACTCAAAACTGACTGAAGGATTTCTAAAAATATTTATTACATTTTTGTTAGCACTTTATAATATTTTAAACATGGGTTTTTTATTGTAAAACTTTTTTCATGAACATAATACAAAGTTGGTGCCAGAATATAAAGATTTCTTGATTCAAGAAGAATTGATTGACCTATAATATCAATACATTTTATCAAAAAATGTGGAAGTTATGATCATTTATATTATTTGGAAAATCGATTTTTATAGTAAAAAATTTCTCATTTACATAATTTAAAGTTAATGCAAGAATAAAAAAGATTTATTGATTCGAGACGAATACATTGACCTATAATATTAATACATTTTATTGAAGAGTAAGGAAATTATGGTCGTTTATAATATTTGAAAACCCTGTTTTTATAATTAAACTTTTTCATTTACCTGATTTAAAATTGATTGAAGAAATGAAAAAGTTCCTACATTTGAAAGAAATGGATTGACCTATAATATGTATACATTATATTGAAGAGTATGAATGTTATGGTCATTTACATAATTTGAAAAATCTGTTTTAAACATTAAAACTTTTTTGACATAATTGAAAGTTCATGCAAGAATAAAAAAGAATCCTTGATTTGAAACATTTTGATTGACCTATTTGTATTTTTTTATTTTACTTCCTCTACGAGGAAGCAAATTTATTTACTAATTGATCATAATAAGGAAGCAAAGTTCTCATCAAATGAGCACCATAAATCTGTAAATACAAAGTGGAAACACCCGAGATTGAATTCACAGATAGTTTCAATTTTGTTGGGATCAGTTGAGAGACCAAGAATTCCTACGTCGAGTAAAAAAAAAGAAAATCCCGAATACCTACGTTCTTTCGGAAAATACTACATTTCAAAAAAACTTTCTGTCAATTTTTGAGAATTCGCAGGTAATATTCGAATGATTGTAACAATCCCAAAAAATGTTTCTGTATAAACTGTAAAATACGTATTATTTTATTTATTACCATAGAATAATACAAGGGCGGATCCACATAAGGAGGATTGCCCCCCCCCCCCCTATCTCCGAGATTTAAGAAACCAAATTTAAAATTATAGAATTCGTATATCAATTGCATACGATACTTAAGGCCTAATTTTAACCCCCCCCCCCTGCAGTATATCCAACGAGATTTTTGCCGATTAAATTTTTTCCGAATTTAGTTAGCGATCATCCAAAAATAACGTAAGACAATTTAGGGAGAGTGGGGTTCACTCATATCTTACTGTTTCTTATGAATTATCAAATTAGTTCAACTTTCAAAAAATTTGTTGCGAATTTTCAATAAGAAAAAGATGAATTCACAAAAAAATGTAATAGTTGATATTTTACCCGAGGAAAGATTTTCATAGTAAATCAAAACCAGTTGAATTAAACCAAAAAAAATACGATTTTCAACAAAATACTTGAATCCTGAACAAAGAATGATTTTTCAATCAATAAAGAAAAAAATTTCATCCAAAATGTAGAATTTTGAAGTAAAAAATGATGAATTTTCTACCATAAAAATTTTTTTTTCAATAAAATACATCATTTTTGAACCAAATAGTTGAATTGCTGGAATAAAAAAATCGATTTGTAATCAGAAATGGAATAGTTTAATTTTTATTTTTATAAAATTTATTTTCAATAAAAAACGAATGTTCTACAAAACAGTTGCATTTTTTACCAAAAAAGACGAATTTTTAACAAAATACATACATTTCTAACAAAATAATTGAATTTTAGACCAAGAAGATTAATTTTCTACCAAAAAAGACAAATTTTCAACGAACTACGTAAATTTTCAACCAAATAGTTGAATTTATAAACTAAAAAAATTATTTTTTTTAGCAAAAAATGGAATAGTTAAATTTTTATTTAAAAAAAAAATTATTTTTATGCTTAAAAAACGAATCTTCTACAGAGTGTGGAATTTTCTATCAAAATTTTGAATTTTCATGAAAGAAAATATTAATTTTCTACCAAAAAGACGAATTTTCAACAAATTACATAAATTTTCAACCAAGTAGTTCAATTTAAAAAAATCTGCCCGCATCGTACTCTAATAATCAATGAAAGGTTTTGTATTGTACTAAATAAATGTGTATCGTGATAATACAATAACATTAAATTATTTATATTTGTATATTTATATTCAATTTATATTTATTTATCATTTATATTTTATATAATTGTCAGTGATATTATTCAAAGTCTTTTGAATACATTCTCTAAGTACAATTTTGTAATGACTTGATTTCAATATTTCATATTTATACCTAAGTCAATACCTTTTAATATCAAAAACAAATATTTCAAAAAGAAAAACTTTTTCCAAAAATTTGCAAATTTTATAAGTTGTTCTTCGATTTATTCAGGAGCAAATGTGCCCTTTGGGCCCAGGTCAGCAAAGACCTTCTCGAAGTCAGAAAAGTCGAAGTACAGACGTTGATTGTTTAAAAAAGTATACAGAACGTCGAGTAGAGGAAAGGAGACTTACAGAAACAAGTGATCCCAATCAATTAGATTCTTCAAAGTGGATACCATTATCAAAAAATGTAAATCGATTGAGATCCTCGAGTCGAAATCACTCAGGCGTTCCAATAAGAAATGATGGAAGAGATCTGAATCTTGGAAGGGTCAGAATTGACTCTACTAGATGGCTACCAGTTATTAACAGAAAAGTTTGTCCAGTAAATATTCGACGAACAAGTCACGCACAAATTGAGGACGTAAAATATGTTAAATTACCTGCTGGTCGTAGCCTGAGTAATGAAAGTACTTTCTCAGGGATAGATAATTATCATCGAGAAAGAAGAAATACTGAATTTGGATATTATGGAAGAGAAAGTTTTGATCCACCGAGGTGAAAAGATTTTTTTCACTCATCCCACGTCAGTAAACTGAATAATAAAGTTTTCTAATATTTTGTAGGTGGTTACAATCTGAGATTTCAACATCAAGATATATTCCTTCACCGTTGGATAGAAAATACAGTGAAGGAAGCACCTCAAAACCAATGTCAAATAGATGGATGACTTTTACGAGACATCCATCACCTTGTCCTATAGTTAGACGAAATACAGAAAGAAGACCCTTCACGAGCGAGAGAAGAAGTGAAATTAATTGGTCAGACAGGAGCAAAGAAAATATGAAATCATTTTCGACAACTGACAATCGAGCAGTTCAAGGTAATAAATTAAAGATTTACAAATTTTTCAAAATTCAAACTAGTGTGATTTTACATTTCAAAATTGAATTTCAGCTGCAAGCATAGATTGTGCGAGACTAAGGCAGCGAATTCGAGAACTTTACGATATAAAAACCGAAACTGAATTTCCAAAAAGATTAAACCACCCTTTGAGGGAGAATGCCTGGATTAGTAAGAGTAGTAGTGAAGAGGAGAAATACCCTACTAGATCTGGAAGAAGGAACAGCCAAGAATTAGAATTCAATGACAGATTTTCGAAATTTAATCAGTCTGAAGAGAAACCGGAAGTGAAGTCTAAAAGAAGTACAGCTTCTTCTTTTGATGACGACTGGGAGGAAAGGCTGAGAAAATTTAATGACAGGCTCAGATTTAGTGAAGATTTAGGCATCGATCAAAAAATTCGTGCTAGAAATAGAAGAACTTCTTCTGATGATTATGAGGATATGAGTAGAAGGCAGTCGCATGAGGAAAACTTCGTAAGCATTAATATTTAAAAATCAGTCCCCCCCCCCCCTAAGGTAAAGGAACCCAAAAATTCTTTTAAAACAGGGGAAATAAGGTGATTTTTCACGAAAATAGGGGAATAGTCGCCCTGCAAATAAAAAAAGCCAATTGTATTTAAATGGCAATGTTGAAATGAGCATTTGCAATTAAAGCAATTGGTAGAACTATCATTGAATGTACCTCAATGGATTTGAATTGACGCAATGTATTTAAATCGTAAGGATGCAATTGGTGGCATTTCATCATTACGGAATGATGTCAACAAAATTCGATAAATATTATTTGTATTATATTGTTAACTTATGTCCAAAGTCACTTTTTATTCTCATTAAACAATCAATATTTACTGAACTTTAATCCAAAGGTACACATTATATAATAACTTCTATTCCTTATTATCAATTAACCACTTCAATCTCTTCAATAATACTATTTATTAACTTATTATTTTGTTATTCAATAAATTAAAATTTTATCGCAAAACTCCAATTAAAAACAGTTCTGGCCTATACATTTATGTGCGATTCAATACAATTAGGTGTATTGCATGACCAATCTCCATTTTTACATTAACCTCTATTGGATAATACAAAAGCATTTACAAAACTCTTTTTGAATTGAAAGTCGTCAATTAAATCCAAAAGACGGTTCATTGGCTTGCGAAACAATTCAGTGCAACAGAACGCACACTGGTTCTATTGCATATCTACAATTCACTGCAGTTGTAGACATTCAATTCAATTCGCTGACAAATTTTTCAATTGCGATTGAATTGCATTTCACCAAAATTGTCGATTGACGATTTTATTTTTGAATTGCAGTCAATAGATTTTAAATGAATCTTTTTTTGCAGGGCGGGGAAAATTGTTTTAAATAAAATAAATGTAAATATATTGAATTTAGTATGAAAAACTTTGAATTCCTAAGATTTCAAGTCGAAATATATAGCATTTTCAACAAAATACTTGAATTTTCAACTAAAAGAGATTGATTTTCTACCAAAAGAAATTAATTTTAAACCAAAAAGACATTCTCATCGCGCGCAGCTCGCAAGTTAACGTGCGCCGCGTTAGTCGGATCTCGAGGTTCGCACTGTGATTTTTATTCTTTGCACGGTGTAACGGGTTGTCAAGATACAGGGGCCCGAATTTTCGACGATTCACCCGACCGCTAACTTTCAATTGTACATAACTCCTCATACAGTTATGCAATTTCACTTTTTATGAAGGTTTTGGAAAGGTCTTTTAACGAGGCTTACAATGAAAATAATCATTTTACAATAAATAAATTATTTCACCTCAATTTTTCATTTTAAAGAACATTTTTGAGTTTTTCGCCAAATGCGGCATTTTTTTTATGTAAGCTAGAAAAATGCTTGATTTTTTGTCTTGAAAAAATTCCCAAAATGAAAGTGCGATGGAAAGTATTGGTTGAGCTGTAGAAGGTTATAACAACGTGGGCGCCCCACGTCAACTTGCCGCGGGGCTACCCGGCGTGCGGTAGTGTCTCAGTTGTTCTAATACTTGATAAAAATTATTTCTTGTAATATTTTTCATCTCTGAAGAAAATCATACCGCCACTGGTGAAAACCTTAAATCTCGATTCGAATCTGCAAAGACTGTGCCGGGCACACAAAATAGTACATTGTGTATCGAGGGCGTAAAGAAGGCTATTTTAAGGCAAAATAGCCGTACGCCCTTGATACACACGATACTTTTTGTCCTACCCTCCTTGAAAACAAGCATGTGAAACAGATAGAGGATGTTTGGTGTACTTGACAATTTTAGATTATAAGTGAAAATAAGAAATAGCGTACTTTGCAGAAGGGAGACTGTGGGGTCTAGCGATACAATTTTTTTAAAGATCAAGTTAATTTCCTCCATATTCTCACTTGCGTGGTGTAGTGTGTGTGTAGCGGGCGTAAGCTTCTATGTAGCGGGCGTAAAGTTTCATGTCAGCCCGGCGGCGGAGTGTGCATGTGCGAACGTACTGGACTGGAAGCGGCCACATTACGCCTGCTTCACGTGCATGCAATGGCGCGTTTTCAAGGGGGTTCGGACAAAAATACCATTATTTTGTACCCTCTCCGAAATCGACTCTCCTTTTGAAGAAATGCATATTCGTCATCTCCACAGCATAACATTTTCCCGGAGAGAAAGATCACGAAGAAATCGCGAAGAGAAGAGCAAAGTGAACGAAAAGCACCCCAAATTGCTAGAGACAAAGAGATTAACGCGAAAAAACACTTTAAAACGTGAGAGACAAGCGGACTCACAAAAAAGCATTTTGAAATGTAACAGGCCAGCAGAACGATCCATCGCAATCCTTTATTATTTTACTATTAACTATAATTTTCCCACAGAGAAATCGTTTTGAATATTAAATTTAGAAAATGGTGCTACCAGGCGTGCTGTAGTGTCTCAGTGGTTCTACACTGAGAAAAATGAATAGTTGGGGCTACTACTTTTTTATTAGTAAAGCATTCACTGGTTCTTACAACTGTTCAGTTAGTAACACCGACTACGCAAGTAGTCGGTTTAGGAAGCAATTTGTAGTACTCGTGACTAGTTTACATTGGTAACGTTTTAATAGTCAGAGTTACTAATAGATTAGTCATCTGTACTACTAACTGATTTCTCTGACAACTTAAGGAAGGTGTCGTAACTATTTTATTTGCTACCTTGGTTGGTACGATTGAGAATGCGACAAAGGTACCAACATACCTGCGGCAAAACGAAGGAGAACGTTTAGACATGGCCGTCATAACTCGCTGCTCACTTTATGTCTCGTTCATCATTTATATATGTATATATTAGGGTGGTTCAAAAAAATCGACTTTTTTTTTTTTAAAACCCCACTTAAAAACTTCTGGAAAGGTGTAAAACGACGCCTGTGAAAAGCAGAGCTCTTAATATTAATATTTAGAGGTCGCTCATCACGAATTTCTATTTCCCATGTAAATAGCATGTGAAATTTTATTTTTTTTATTTTGAATTTTGTAACTCTTGAATGGCTTGATGAATTGCTAAGACCATACCATATTCTTGTAGGGAATTCGATGCTCTACAAAAAAGGTCTCTTATGATTTTTTCATAAATTTACTCCTTCAAAAGCTATTTAAGGTTCAAGTTGAACACATAATAAATTTATCGTTTTTCTTCTTAATTTTTGGCAAAATTTTGAAATTTATCAATATTTATCGTAATATTTATTTCGGAAATTTTATAGTTTATAATTTTCTTCAAAAAAAGATCGTTTAACAATTTTTAAATCGAAAAGCTCAGTATCTTTATATATTACCTGCTTATTTCTTATTAAAATAGTAGTTTTCATCTATTAAGTATCAAGATAATTCAGATACTAATGAAAAGACGTCACTGTTAGAAACATACTGTTTTGTATTTAGTATAGTATAAAATAAAATTCAATATAAACAATTTTGAATATAAATACTGAAACAACATTATTTATAAGTTTTGGCGTTGAAATTATCATTACGAACATTAACTCTTATTTTAATGTTTTCTTGTTACAATATGGAAATTGTCGACGATGTTCTTGCACAAATTGTAGAAGATATTGAAGTTGGTCCTCGCTTTTTGTTAAGCAGTTATTGTATTCATCAATTCATGCAATACCGCGTCTTGCTACATTATTTACTACCGCAAGGTCTTTAAAAATTCTACGTTTTCTCGGTAAGAACAATAAAAGACACATTTTCGAACAATGTTAAACTTGATGATGTGATGATTTCAGTTAGATTATTGTTTTTTTTAGAGAAAATTTCAAACTATAAAATATCCGAAAGAACTGTTACGATAATGAGTGATAAATTTCCAAATTTTGCCAAAAATTAAGAAAAAAAACGATAAATTTATTATGTGTTCAACTTGAACCTTAAATAGCTTTTGAAGGAGTAAATTTATGAAAAAATCATAAGAGACCTTTTTTGTAGAGCATCGAATTCCCTACAAGAATATGGTGGTCTTAGCAATTCATCAAGCCATTCAAGAGTTACAAAATTAAAAATTAAAAAAAAAAAACAAATTTCACATGCTATTTAAATGGGAAATAGAAATTCGCGATGAGCGACCTCTAAATATTAATATTAAGAGCTCTGCTTTTCACAGGCGTCTTTTTACACCTTTCCGGAAGTTTTCAAGTGGGGGTTTTGAA
>CAKNYM010049195.1:94205-121535 GCA_932195095.1 Andricus curvator | reverse complement strand
CTAGATGTAGTTTCTCTTGATTCCTAGCATAGATCTTAAGATCATCCGTGTAAAATACATGAGTGACCTTATGCTTTCGGTTTCCGTATATGTATATATAAATAATGGAAGTATCAGAAGTGTTGCAAAGTTTAGGCTTCATGGATTATATCGAAGCATTCGAAAGTATACGTATAAGAAATTGTAAAATCAAACGAGTTTTGAGTTTTACTGCAAATCCTAACCTACAAAGTGCATCTACAATTAGAAAGATCCCAGTGACCTGTAATATAGCCACAGCTTTCTCCTCCATTAAGATAAGCAGCCTATATATTTTAAAGCATTAGGCCCACTAATTTAGTTCTAATCTTGACTTCACGTTGTAACTATACGAAATAAAGATATCACATATTTTTGAAAACTCATTCGAGCCTTTTTCAATATAACATTTGGCGATCCTGGCAGGATCCGTTTAAAGAATACTTCGAAGGAAATTGTTCTCCACGGAGAAACATTAAAATCTTTCTCTTCTCATAAGTAATGGAGGCCTGTAAGACCAAAAGAACAAAATTTTACGAAATTTATAAAGAAACGAACTCCAAACTGTACTACGGACAGCCCGAAAACATCGAGCCGTATTATTACTATTGAAAATAGTGTCTGAAATACAGTAGGGCCTATTCTACGTAGAATAGTAATAAGGAAGCTCAACAAATCAAATTGAACGAGGCCCGCAATCAGGCGGAGGAGGCATCTGCCTAACAACAGAAACTGGTCGAGTTAGTCACACCCGATCCAACAGGAACCAGCAGTAGCAACTTGGAAATACGTCACCAGCCGAATTAGGAATCCAGACAGCAAGCGAAAAACTCTGCGGATCTTCAGCTCACTGTCGAAGGACAACAGTCACTGTAAGCATTATTAGCAAATAAGATTGAAATAGTAAAGAATATAAACCCTCTTTGTGGTCCGAGGAGTAACAAACCTGAAATCACATATTTCTTGTTTGGTGAGGTTAAGTTTTACTATTTCACGTAGGGTATACTCCTGGTGCTCTAGAGCACTGCCCTTCGTCAAAAATACACATAAATTACTCTAAAATCGTCAGTATCGTAGTAGGACGATACGACGCATTTTATTGTATTAAAGGACAAGGTCCAAATTACACAAAACTATCACGCGGTAAGCACACCCGACAAATTGGAAAATAATTACACTCACACTGACAAAGCAGGGCATTAGACAATTTTTCAACTCTGGCTTATCGGACACCATTAACGTACGCAACAGACGGTTCCTACAGTGACTCGTCCGAGCCACAGTATATTACGGCAATGGACTCCCCTGTCCCAACTCGCGCACAATCCCCTTCAAGGGAAGGATTCCCAACAGTTTCACTCAACGCACTTGATGAAATCAGACAAAGCATGAGTTCACTAGTTATAGAAAAATTAGCAGCAACAGAAAATATTGCCATACTATCAAGATAGAATGTGAAGAGAATGAAAGAAGGACAGGAAATATTAGCAAGAATTGGAATAAAAGGAGATATTCAAACCAACACCGAAGGAGCAAATGGAGGAAGGATGACTGAGGATAAAGATTCCGATGAAGAGCATGCCAAACTAAGAATAAGAACCCGACACGAATCTATTCTAAGAAATCGACAACAATTAGAACTTCAAACACCACACTGGCAAGACGGGATACCAGCTAAAGACATCATTAGAGTCATCAAACCTGTAAATGGTCAGGACGATATGGGCGTGGAAGATTTTATCAAAATTGTAACAAGAACAAAAAGTCAATGCTCCCAACCACAATTATTAATCGATTTTATGTTAGCGGTAAAGGTCACCGGTAACGTTGATAAAGCAATACACTACACCCCCATAAATACTTTTAATGATTTATATGAAGCTCTATGACAAGATTTAAAACAGACGGGCTCAATACTATCAATTAAAAGTAAAATGGAGTCGTGTAAACAGGGTTCAAACGAAACTATACAGAATTTTTCCTTACGCTTCAAACAGATATCAAACGAATTGAACGACGCGGTACAAGCATCATCGGAAGGTTCGAAGAAAAAGAGGCAATCAATCGGTATAGGTTAAATCTAAAACGATAAATTGGAATACAAGTACGGGCCATGAAACCATCAACACTAATGGAAGCTCAAAAAGAGGCAGCAGAGTATGAAACATGGCTAAAGGAATCATAATCAATTAGAAACATACCAATATCACCCGACCAACCCCTAGATGTATTCAAAGACCTGTACCGCCTCCTAGAATAGCAGCCAATACAATAGCAGCCACTGGAGCTAAAGCTCTAAATCAAACTTTGCCTTTAGCGGATAGAGGAAAGATGCCCTGCCACATATATATATATATATATATATATACCATTCAACCATTTCCCTTTCAGGGTAGGCGTGACACTACCCGATTCGGGTAGTGTTTCTAGGTTTTTCTTGTAGTTATAAATAACTACAAGTGTGGGCTCACCACACCCACGATGTGCCAACAGCACTCATGTCAGTATTCTTGAATGGTCACCCATCCAAGTACTAACCGCGTCCAACGCCGCTTAACTTCAGTGATCTGACGAGAACTGGGTTTTTCAGCGTGGTATGGCCGTTGGCAAATGCGGTAAAATAGGCCAGTTTGCCTCTCAGTGTTTCAACAAACAAAATTTTTAACATGCACAATTTCCGACGAGACCGCCGCAAGTAAGGAACATCCAGGAAGAAGAATGTTTAGAAAAACAGGAAATGACGGAAGAAGAAATCCTGGAACACGAGGACTATCTGGAACAAGCAGAATGAATGCAGTTTCCGGAAGATTACAATCAATCAAAGGAAGAGGATTCAGAGGAGAATATAGGTTACTAGTTGATTCTGGAGCAGCCATTAATATCATTTTTTTAAAATCAATACACCAAGCAGTAAATAAAATTAAATATTTAAAGAAATTTCAAATGGGAAATGATAACTAGGAATCCCATGAAGTGGTATATTTAAATTACTTCGGAAAAAATCATTTATTCCACATAGTAGATGAAAACTTTCCATTACACGAAGACGGAATCCTATAGGACTACCTTTCCCCAACAAATTCCCCAAGTATGCTATAACACCAACAAATTTGATAATCGAAAATAAAAGGTTACCATTACATGATGACGGAGAATTCGTAGCACCTATGGAAACTAAAATATGCAGAATCAAGAGTGATGAAAATCATATAGATATCTGGATAGAAAATCAGGATAATATTCCTGACGGATTATATTAATCAAAAATAACGAGATACAGGTACTATTTTTTAATTACTCAAAACAACCAACTAAAGTACCAGAGGAAATTAAATACGAAAAAATAAAAACAATCAAGACTACTCCACTTGAACTTGAAAAACAAGATGAACAATTCTACAATAAACAAGACCAACTGCAAACACTATTAAAACCCTCTAATATCAACCACATTGAAAAAGAAAACGAAGAGACAATGAAGCAAATTTTATTAAAATACAAAAAGGCATTTGTACTACCCGGAGATCCACTTCCGTGCACAACGTTAACTGAGCATGAGATCATCTTAAACTCAGGTAAGGTAATAAACCTTAGATCACACAAATTACCCAAAAAGCATAGAGAATTTGCCTCAGAAGAGACGCAAAAACTATTGGATCAAGAGATAATAAGACACTCACAATCTCCATTCAACTCTCCATTATGGATCGTGCCCAAAAAGGGAGGAAAATTGAGAATCGTCATAGATTACAGACAAATTGATAAAGATACAGATCAAGATGCTTATCCCCTACCAATGATTGACGATATCCTGGATGAGCTCGGAAAAGCAAAATACTTTTCAGCCCTCGATCTAATTGCAGGTTTCCACCAAATAGCAATGAAAGAGGAATGTACGAAGTACACTGCCTTCTCAACACAACAAGGACACTTAAAATATAATCGAATGCCCTTTGGCTTAAAAAATGCTCCAGCTACATTCCAAAGAATGATGGACAAAGCATTCCATGACCTCATTGGAAAGCATTGATTTGTTTACATTGATGACATAGTCATATTTGGAAACACAATTCAAGAGCACAATAATAACCTTGAACTGGTTCTGCAACGTATCACTGATTTAGGAATAAAATTAGAACCTACAAAATGGGAGTATTTAAAGTCAGAATTGGAATATTTAGGTCACATTATAACAAAAGATGGTGTAAAACCAAACAATGAAAAAATTCAGAAAATCATCGATTTTAAACAACTAAAAACAATAAAAGATATACAATCTTTTCTTGGATTAACTGTCTATTATAAAAAATTTATTCAAAAATATTCTACTATCGATAAAACCTTTAACATTATTGACACATAAAGAAACACCATTTAATTGGACATAAAACTGCGAAAAAGCCTTTCAAACCCAAAAAATGCCTTAACATCCGCGCCAGTATTAAGATTCCCAGATTTTAAGAAGCAATTTGTTTTAACAACGGATGCTTCCAACTACGGAATAGGGGCAGTCCTTTCTCAGGAAGGGCACCCATGCCTGCTCATATCAAGAACTTTGAATAAAGCGGAAGAAAACTATACAAACAGTGAGAAAGAGTTGTTGGCCATAGTATGGGCCGTTGAGCGTTTAAGGCAATACCTATTAGGAAAAAAATGTACCATTCAAACTGACCATAAAGCACTAATTTGACTACATAATGTAAAGTTCAGTTCTCGCTCAGTTCTCCAGTTCTCGCTCATTCAGATGGAGACTAAGACTTGAAGAATACGTATACGAAATCGAATACTTAAAAGGAAAGGAAAACAATGGCTGAGAAAACTGGGTCAACTCATTGAAGAAATATTAAGCAAAAAACTAACCATCATTCGCATCCGTATAGGAGACCCTTTAATTTCCCCTTTAGAAAAAGAGTTACTTCAAGAGATGTTAGAATTTTTATCAACATTTTACCCAGAATACTCATTCTCACTATGTTTTGTTAACACAAGAGAATTAATAAAGGAAGAAAAGGAAGCAATTGGGAAAGAAGCACACGCAAGTCACATGGGCGAACAGAACACCCTTGAAAAGGCACAGAAATTAGGACACTGGACCAATATGGAAAACGACGTCAAAAAATATGTGAAACATTGCCCAATTTGCCAACTTGATAAAACAACAAGAATTAAATATCAAATGGAAAGCATAATTCCTGATATCCCTTTCAAACCAAATGATAAAATAGCCATGGATATCTATGGACCTCTACCAGAAACAATTAAAGGCAATAAGTATATACTGAGTATACAAGACCGATTAACCAGATATACAGTACTACTCCCTTTAAAAAACGAAACCACTAAAGACATAATTGAACAATTAATTGATCACTACATTTACATCTTCGGAGCACCAAAAACAATATTAACTGACCAAGGACAAAATTTCATCTCTGACCTAATACAACAGTCTTCGAAGAAGCCCTCAAAATAACGGGAACATCGAAAGAATGCATTCGACATTGGGAAATTTAATCAAAACATCTATGGCAGAAAATAACAATGAATGGGATAATAACTTGAAATTTATAAATTTTGTAATAAACACAACAAAAAATCAAACTACTGGATTTTCACCCTTCGAGCTCACCTTCGGAAGAGAACCTAATTTACCATCAACCATCCAGCAAAATCCGAGTATAACCTACCAAGAATTAATTAGAAAATGGAAGAAAAGGCACGAGATAAATCTATCTAGACCCAAAGAAAGAATTAGTTTAGAAAACAAAAAGACAAAAAAATACCTAGATGCAAAAGTAATCAAACATCACCCACTGTATAAGGTAGATTAGTTTGTTAAGGTAAAAAACAATACAAAAACCAATAAACTAGATCCCTCATGGAAAGGTCCTTATGAAATAATTCACATTTTGGACAACAACAATTTAAAAATCCTAACAAAAAATAAGGTAATACAAGTCCATATTGACAACGTCATGCCTTATTTTTCAGATGAAAGTCAGCCTTTTATTACTGGCAACGATAGTCCTGGTCAAAGCTCAAGTAAGAATCGAGCCGCTGACAACTAATCTATATAAAGAGGAACTCGGATTAGCTACCATTTACGAAGAGCAATGGACACTCATAATCGGAATTAATCTCACCAATACTCACGAGAGAATGTATACCATTAACAAATTAAAAGACTTTTTAATCCATAATTGCGATAGTAGTTGCCTAGTTAGAAACACAGTTAATAGCATGGTTTACAGGTAAATTGATTAAAAGCTAAGGAAATTTTATTACATAAAATTATGGGAAAAACTAGACTCAGAAGAGGTTTGTTTAATTTTGTTGGAGATATCTCAAAAACACTTTTCGGGACATTATCCCAAAACGACATAGATCAAGTTAACCACGAATTTAATGAAGTCTATTCGGATAATAAGAGAGTGGCTGAAATTGTCAAGAATAATACAAAAATTATCAAACTAATTCTTGACAGTTCCCCGCAAGATATGAAAAGCCCTAATGACAGGCTCTTAATCGAAAATCAAATAACGAAGCAATTAGTAAACGCGTCAAATGAAAACCGAAAACAGCTCATATTACAGGATAAGATAAGAACCTTAGAGATATTCATCCCAGAAATGAGTGAAGACTTGTCAACCGCTTTAAATGCAACTAACATTGGTAAACACGGAATGATCAAACCAACAATAGTCACACCTGCAATAATTAAATCAACCATCCAAGAATTTGAAACTCAGCATAAGACAAGGTATCACTTTGAAGGACAAGAAACCAACTATCAAAGAATAATTGACTCAGCAGATATCAATATACTAACGAAAAAGGACTCCTTAATATACATTATAAAATTATCCACATTAAAAAACGGGACTTTTACGAGTATTATATTAGATCACGAATATCTTCTTACCGGAAGGTATATTTGTATGCCAACCGATAGAGAAAGTTTAAGTAAATGTAAATCAGTGGAAGGAATTAAAGTATGTAAAAGACAGCAACCAGATTTCTTGACTTATCAACAGGACACTTGCGATGCTAGTCTCCTTAACACTCAATCTAAAGGTAAATGCAAGTTAGGAACGTTCTTATTACAACCGAAGACTTATATACCAATTTCAAATGGATACTTAGCTATATTTACTCAAACAGAGCAAATTGACTTGATTTGCCCCAATCACTCAGTGGACACCCAAACCATCAATATCGGAACATTTATAATAACTGGACAAAATTGCAAAATTATGTCACCAAGAATCTCACTAAATATTATAAACAACGATCTAAATATCACACGGACAATAAAACCGAACTTAACATATGACCTAGACATACCTGACATGACCTTAATAAAAAACAAAATGATTTTATTACCAAACATTATCGACTCAAACACATTACGGAACACACACCTTAGTTTAGAAAACGCCGAAAGCATCTTAGAAACAATTTCGAGTCATCACCGGGTCCGAACATGGAAAGAAAATGCTTTAGAATGGTTGCGATGTTTAGGATATATATCCTTAGGTATAATCACCTTCTTGACCATGTATAAAATTGGATTATTCAACGCTATCATCGATCTTGTAAGACGTCTAATAGGTAACTGTTATACAAATTGTAGTTTCGGCAACAAGGCCAATACTGTACACCGACAAGAGGCAGTTCCAATGATTAATACTAATATTTCTGTACCAAAACTAATAACACCTAGATCTTTGAAATTTTAGGTTTTTAGAAACCAAAAATAATCCAAAAAGGGGGGCTGTAATATAGCCACAGCTTTCTCCTTCATTTAGATAAGCAGCCTATATATTGTAAAGCATTAGGCCCACTAATTTAGTTCTAATCTTGACTTCATCTTGTAACTATACGAAATAAAGGCACGTGATATCTCGCTAGATATATAACATATTTTTAAAAACTCATTCGAGCCTTTTCCAATATAACAGGGCATAGGGACATATTTTTTTTAAACGTCTGATCAGCTGAACTGACATCAGCGGCCCTAAGATGTCTTAAAAAAAGATGCCCGTGTGTCCACTGGGATCTTTTTAATTCAGATTTCGATAGTATAGTGACAGATATTTTAGATAGTCTTTGTAACAAAAAGAAAATAGTTATACCTACAGATTTGTTAGTAGACCTGACTAACTATATCAATAAGTTCAACTACCTACAGACAGTCGTTTTGACAAACTAAAATAGTAAGTCTTCCTAATTAGATAGTAACGGCAACCACTCGTGCCCCAACTAACAAAAATAGTTCTCACAACTAACTTAATAGCAGTAGCATTAGTTACTAACTAAATTAGTTGTCCCAACAATTTTATTAGTTGTCCCAACTAATCTTTTTTTCAGTGTAATACTTGATAAAAATGATTTTTCTTTTTACGTGGAAAGAACATTTTATTTTAACTCACTTTTTTTAGTTGGAGAACGATTTGGATATCTTATACAATCAAATTTTCAAAACGATTTCATTGTAGAAAACCGATAGTTAATAATAAAATATAAAACAATTTTGGTAGATGGTTCTGTTCGCCTGTTAAATTTCGAGACGCTTTTTGGTGAGTTCTTGCATCTCACAGCGGTACTTCGAAAAATGTTTTTTATATGAATTTAACTTTCACTTAGCTTTTCTCTTCATGGTATCTTCGCGAGCTTTCTCTTCGGGAAAATGTCATGCTGTGGAGATGACGAATACTTCTTCCAAATTAGAGTCGACTCCGGAGAGGAGACAAAATAATGGTATTTTTGTCTGCCCGGCACAATCTTTGCAGACGGTATGTTTTTCTTTGGAGATGAAAAATATTACAAAAAAATCATTTTTAACAAGTATTAGAACCACTGAGACACTATAGCACGCCTGGTAGCGCCGCCGCTAGTTGACGCGTGGAACTCGCGTTCTTATGACCTTCTACAACTCAACCAATACTTTCTATCCCATATTTGTTTTGGAATTTTTTTCAAGAGAACAAATAAAGCATTTTTCTAGCTTTACTTTAAAAAATGAAAAATGCCGCATTTTGAGAAAAACTCAAAAATTTTCTTCAAAATGAAAAATCAAGGTGTAATAATTTATTTATTGTAAAATGATTATTTTCGTTGTAAACTTCGTTAACAGGCCTATCGAAACCCCTGTTAAAAAAGTGAAATTGGATCACTTTATCAGGAGTTATGTACAGTTGAAAGTTAGCGGTCGGATTGAATTGTCGAAAATTCGGGCAACAACATTTTAGACGGGGACACTTGGAAAATTGTATCACATATATAAAACAAAAACTCCGACTCCTATCAAAAAATGGGTAAGGCTAAATTTGTAGCTATTTGAAAATCTACTAAGTCTAAAAGATCTTTTAGATTTTTTACAAATCTCGACGAGTTCAGTCGAAAAATATTTACAAGAAATTTTGAAGGACTTTTTAAATGTCGCAATTCCTCTATGAGACTTTTTTCTGTTATGTCATATCGTATGGCTCTAAATTTGAATCTTCGATTTTTTCATGGTATTTTCGATAAAAAAAAATTACAAGTTCTATCAAAAAATGGTGAAAGGAAAAATTGTAGGTCTTTTGAAAAGCTACAATTATTCTTATCAACAACTTTTTTTACGTATCTGTCGTCCTTTGGCTCAAAATTAGAATCATCAACTTATTAATAATATTTTCGATGCATAAAACCAAAAAGACGAGTCCTATAAGGAAAGGGTTATAAGAACAACTGTAGATATTTAGAAAAGCTACAATTCTTCTTCCAAACTTTTTTCTCGTATCTGTCGCCGTTTGGTGAAAAATTAAAACATTCAATGTGGTCTTTGCATGAATTTTAGGTAATATATTTTGTAAATACTGCATAACATTCTGAACATTTTAGTGCATTTAAATTTTTTTTTGAATACTCCATTGTCGAGAAAAAAAATGTTTAAGAAAAGTATCGAAATCCCTATTCAAAAACTCTGTGACCGTGAAACGTCGCTTCCCAAAAAGCGCGTAACCAATCAGAACAATGATCCATTGACTAACGAAGTATGTAGCAGACAGCCCTAGCGGACCGAATGTACAGAACGGATACGCTACAGCGTATCCTTATAGTATCCACATATCCACATCGTACCCTCTCCGCATCATACAAGAAAAACTCATTAAAAAAGAAAGATGAACATTTAACTTGTTGAATTTCGGATTCTACGTGCAATTTCCCGTTAAAAGGTCACGGAGTAATTGCAATAGTTTTTCTTGCAACGTTAAAAACTTAAAAAAAATATTATACCTGTCATTATTGTGGGCTGAAGGCGACTTCAAATGCATCGTCGTTCAGTAGCAACATACTACCTACGCGATTATGGATGCGCTTGAAGACGCCTTCAGCCCACGTTGTTGATAGGTATTATATATTTTTTTAAGTTTTTAACGTTGCAAGAAAAACTATTGCAATTACTCCGTGACCTTCTAACGCAAATTTTCACGTAGGAAGCGAATTTCAATAAGTTAAATGTTCATCTTGCTTTTTTAATGAGTTTTTTTTGCATGATACGGAGAGGATACGATGTGGATACTATAAGGATACGCTGTAGCGTATCCGTTTCGTTCATTCGGTCCGCCAGGGAACTGACGAAAATTCATCAATTTACAATTTCTAACAGAGACATTTTTTTACTTATAATTGTCGAAAAGCAGCAGCCAGTCGTAACAAAATCTCACTAAAAAAAATACAATTTTGCTTAAAATATAAAACCTAAAAAAAGATAGTAATGAATAATATCATTCAAGTGCGTGAGAATGAGATGTTTCCAAAGATAACCTCAAATTTTAGTCAATGATATGTTCGGAATTACGAGCACACGTTAGTCGGATTTCTTTCGCTTTACATTTCACAAGTATAAGAATGGCAGCCTCTTCGAACAAAAAAAATGTTTTGTACCTAAGCAACTGCAATAGCAAAGATGATCTACACAGAATATTTATAAGGTTGCCTATGGGCACAGAAATGAGAAAGAAATGGGCCGAAGCCGTTGGAAGAACCGGTAAAGATATTTTTGCAATAGAGAATTTGAACATAATTTAAAGAATTTCAAACTCTCATTGCTGAATTTGCTGATCAAGAATGTTTCAAATCATGTTAATTTTTTAAAAGTAAAAATTGTAGGCCCTTCTTTTTACATTTATTTCACGTTCAAAATAATAAACCTTACAATAGGTTACGTTTACTGTTTACACATTCAATCACTAGCGGCCATATTATATTCCCTCACCAACCGGACAACCGCGTTACTCAGAATGAAGTACTTCCGAAAATGAGCCCAACCAATCAGATTTTCCCGCAAAAATTCAAAAAGTTTACTTTTTAAACATTAAAAAAAATTTAAACTTAATTGAAAAAAACTTTCCTTCCGTAGTTACATTATTTTTTTGGTGTCCTTTTAATTTTACTAGGAAAAAAAATATTTGAAAATATGGAACAACCCCATTTTTGCATATTATTTGTCATAGTTCAAACAAGAACCGTTGCTCAAGAAAGGCTGGTTAACGAACTTGTTCTTCATTTTAGGACCCAAAAAAGTGTGCTAAGAGTCGATTTGATTACTTCATTTTTTCGAGAGTTACTTACGGACGGACGGATGAACAGACAGACATACTTCATCGCCAAAACTTGATTTTTGGCTTCAGGGGGACTAAAAATGTGTAGTGCCGTTGAAAAACTGAGGTGTGAAGTCTCGGACGATTCTAATACTTTATCAATCACAAATGATCAGAATGTAAAAAATAAAAAAATTAAAAATAATAGTTGAAATCTAAACTCAATAGTTAAATTTTCAAACCAGAAAGACGAATTCCTTCAAAGACAGCAGAATTTTCAACAAAAATGTTAATTTTCAACCAAGAAATATGAATTTCCAACCAAGAAAGATGACTTTTCTACCATAAAAGATTAATTTTGTAACCGAAGAAACGAATTTGAAACAAAATGAATACATTTTCTATCAAGCAGTTGATTTTTCAACTTATTAAGAATAAATTTCGAACTAAAAAAGGGACAGTTAAATTTTCAAATAAAAAAATTCATTCTCAACCAAAAAACGCGAATTTTCAATGAAAAAGTTAAATTTTCAATCAAAGAAGTAAATAAAAAAATGAATTTTCAACAAAGTAGTTCAACTTTTACCAAGATGAATTTTGAAGCCAAAAAGACGAATTATCTACAAAGCAGTTGAATTTTCAACCCAAAAATATTATTTGTCAACAAAAAAGTTAATTTCATACCAAACAGTTAAATTTTAATTAAAATAGTTTATTTTTTTACCAAATCGTTGACTTTTCAAGCCAAATAGGTAAATTTTCAATTAGAAAAGATCAATTTTCAATTAGAAATATCAATTTTGAACAAAAAATGGAATAGTTACATTTTCAGTTAAAAAAATTATTCTCAACCAAAAAGAAAATCGAATGTTAACTGAAATGATAAATCTTCAACAACAACAAAAAGTTTTCAACCAAAGAGTTAAACATTCAACCCAAATGTTGATTTTTTAATTAAGAAGATTACTTTTCGAATAATAAAATAGTTACATTGTTCAAGCAAAAAGATGAATCTTCAAAAAAAAAATTAATTTTTTACAAAGTAGTTCAACTTTCAACCAAGTAGTTGAATTTTTGTCCAAAAAAGATGACTTTTCAACAAAATAATTAAATTTTTAAACAAATAGTAGAATTTTTAACCAAACGAGATGAATTCCGGAGAAGAATTCTTTAAAACATGGGAAAAGAGAGGAATAGAGGAAAGAACGTGAAGTCTGATATATAAAAGTAATTTAGAAACTTATTAATTTATTATTGAACTGTATCCTCGTAAGTCCATTTTTGGTCAAATTCGCCAACTTTGTTAAAATCGTACTAAACGTGACTACTCATTTTCTAAGTTCGTAACAACAGTTCACTTGCCCCCCCCCCCCCCCCCCGTAGCCCTCGAATTGGTAATGTAATTTATGGGTGACCCGTTACGAAGTGTCAGTGGCTTGAGGTCAAAAATCAGTGTCATAGACCAGAAATCAAAAGTTGCAAACCTAGGATCATGGTCAAGGGCTAAATGCAAAAGGTCAGTAGTCAAATATTAGGTCAGGGTAATATGTCAAAGGTCAGAGATCGTAGGTCCGGGGTCTGGTCAACGTTATAAGGCTTTCGAAATAGTCCACGAATAAAGTTTGTAGATTTTTGAAAACGTACATTTTTAAAGCTTTATGCTCTTTATTTATTTTGTAGGCTAAGGATATAAAAAGGCATTCCGATGCAAGTTCGAGATCAAGAGTAAGTTATGCTGAAATCGATTTCAGTGATCTGAGCAAACGAGGATCTCGAACGAGCGATGCAAGTTACGTTAGTATAAGCACACTCAGTCCAAAAAGGGGAAGCATCGAAAGCAGAAATGTCAGTATAAGTACATACAGTGGAAAAAGTGAAAGTTTTGAGAGCCAAAATGTTCCTCGAGCAGAAATAATACCTCAAAGAATTTTTAGCCAATCAGAAGAAAGAAGACCAAGTACACCTGTGCCTCCAAAAAAAATGGACGATCCTCTTCATATCGAAAAACCCTCCAATCAACGTGGCAGAAAAAAAAATATAATGTTTACCTCACCTAAATAATTGTGATTAAAATTAAAGAACCATATTGTACTATAATTGATTTTTTACATAACATTAACATTTGCTACATCTCAAAATTTATTTATAAATCATATATTTCCACTCTTCAATTGCAATAGGCCATAGTATATAGTTATAATTCTCTCCTTTCATATGTTTTTTCAAATGAACGAAATAATAATAAAAAACTAGGAGATCATGGATTCAGAATAGAGGGAGGTTTCTTTATGGTGAAAATAATTATCGCATTCGCGATAGGAAGAATAAGATTGGGTGAGGTTGAACTCAATGGTTATAATATATAATTGTATAGGTGTGCTTGTGTTTATGCTGTATATTACAGAGAGTATATTATATTTATAATAACTGAGATATTTATTGTAAAAAACAAATAATGGGTCGCAGAATAAAAAATAAATCTCTGTTCTAGAAAATTTTATTTTGTTATAGTTAACTATCACCTGAAATTTAAAAGAACTGAAGTAAAATTTATAAATTCAAACTTTCAAAGTTCACAATTTGAGAGCTTTGAAATGGGACAATATTATATAAATAATATTAAATATAAATTAATCTTAAAATGCAATTTAATCACAAATTATTCATAACTATTTTATACCTAATTTATTCATTTAATTCTCATATTAGCAACATATATATTACAACAATTAAAATTCAACGCTCCAAATTCATTGCCTATCACCAGAATTTCTCGCGTCACTAATACTTTCTTTTCCAAATGAAAATTTCGCTCTTTTTCTAACAGAGGAAATAGTACTGGATTGCGATACAGAAGAAGAAGAAGAAAGACCTTGTGAATTTGATGCAGATCCAGATGAGGTAATCGAAGACAAATTATTTCCTCTTGAATCCTTATTTTGTAAAACTCGTCCAGATTCATCATCTTCTCCTTCCATTTTTAGCCTTTTTAATCCGCTACTCCCATTTGTTACATTACCAACGAGTGTCATCGAATTTTTTATCGTATTAGAATTAATTTGATTCAATTTTAGAAAATTAGCTGACCTATTTCCTCGAATCCAAGCATCTGGAAAAGCTGTGAAATGGTTTTGGGAATGTCCTGTCTGTAAGGATTGACCAGATCTATTTGATAATCCATGAATCACAGGTGCTATCATTAATAAATTATTGCCATTTTTATCACACATTTGGGAACCATGTCTTGTCGAATTGTAGCTAGCCGGATATGAATTTCCACATTCATCTTGGGTTTTATCGTTTTTGATTATAGTGCTTGATTTTTGACAGGTTATCATATTGTTTTGAGCTGCAAATTGAGGCTCGCATTTTATTCTCATATCATGTCTTGATTTTTGATGAGGATGGTGCTGAACTAAGCCATTTCGACCTTGCGACTTTTGCCAGTCGAGGACTTTGCTCAAAAGTCTTATGTATCTGAAATTATAATTATAAATATTATTATTAAATTCATCATTAATTTTTAGCTGGAGGCTATAACAGTATGAAATCTATATATTGTGTGATATTGATAGCAATGCAGTTAATTCGAATTTTATGTAACTCAAAATGAATTACACTTACTTCAACTGAATTGAAATAAATATGGGTGAATTCAACGCAATTCCGAATTCAAAAAATTCAAATCAATATAATTGAATTAACCCTTAACGGTCACATGGGGTGTCTCCCACCCACGGGCTTTCCGATTTTTTTCCGATTGTCTACGTTTTTTTCAAGTATTTTTTTTCGATTAGATAAATTGTCACTGAGGATTTGGAGATATTTTTCCCATATTTTCTACTGTTTCAATATCACTCATGATTTTTTTCAGACAAAAATATCTGAAGGTGTATATATGGAGGTGTGTCCGTTAAGGTTTAAAAATAAACTCCACTTCCTGCAATTTAATTTAAATAAATGCAATTCAAATAAATTCAAGGGTATTTGGAGAATTCAATGCCAAGTAAATTCCAAGGAATTCAAATGAGTTGTAATTAATTAGAGGTAATTCAATTTAACTGAACTTGAAGAGAATTATATTCAATTGGAACGAATTTTATTGAATTCGATGTGATTTCAGCTACATTCAAGTAAATTGAACGTGAATTGCAATAACCCCAACTGAATTCCAATGAGGAAAATATAAAATTCAATATAACTCCAGTTAATTTGATTGAATTCAAAGTGAATTCCAGAGAATTTCAGAAAAAATTGGTAAATTTGAATGAATTTCTTTGAATTAAAAGCGATTTCCAATCAATTCGATTGTAATTCAACTAAATTCAAAGTAAATAAAGAATCAACTCACTCAAATTCAAATAAATATTTGCAATACAAAGTGATACAATATGATAAAATTAATATAAATTCAACAACACTAAGGGCAGGTAATACATTATGATGTTACCTATTACCGATCTCACCGTGTATTTTTTCCTCCCAAATTACTAATAGGGCTGACCAGTTTAAGTAGCTAGCTTTAAATAAATTTTAAGAAACCAAATTTTTTAATATTTATAATTTTCACCTTATTATGCGGTTATTTCAATTTTTGCAAAAATGGCGGCAGGTGGTATGGTTATTTCTTTTATTTTATTACAAGTATCTGGTGCCTTTGCAATCGACTAGAGACGAAGAAATTAATTATGCAATTTATGAAGATTATACCAAAATTTATAACATGGTATTTTTAAGTGAAATAATGTAAATTGAAATTTGGGATATTAACGAGGTGAAAGGATATCAAGTCAAGTCTTTATCAAATCAAATATCATTCGATACAACTTTTTTATTTTATATGTACATATGCTATACATAAATGTCCAGAATGAACCTTTAAAGGCAAAAAGAAATCATTTTCTTTCTTAATTTTCCTTCAATTATGTTTCCAGTGATGCGATGTGTTGCCAATTAAAGTCTACAGGGATCATTTGTTTATATATTGGATTTGATTCAAAAATCATTAAATCATATCTAATGACACATATTGATTTTTGATTACATTAAATATCATTGCCAACCGAATTTAAGGACAGTTATGAGAAAAAATTAGTTGCATTTGCTACAACTCTCGCAACATAACTTGAGGAGAATTAATAAAAAGAATTATTTCTGTCTGCCTTCAACTTTCCACACTGGGCATTTGTTTATCAAATTAAAAATAATACCAAACGACCTATTTTCATCACTATAAATATCTCTGGGAACAGCCGAAATACGATTTAAGGATAATTGAAAGCAAAAACAACTTCTTCCTACATAAAATAATGTCTATAGTGTGAGGTTGTTTACAAAATTAACAAAGAATATCCGGTGACAAATTTTCATGATATACAGTATCACCTGATGGAGAATGGATCCTGCTCTACTGATAACCTTCCGACCCTGGTTTATGCGTTTATCTAACTCCTCATCTATCTTCCCGTCACTAGTGAATAGGCTACCTAGATATATGTACTTATCAACTTGTTCTAATCTCTCATCATTTAGGGCAATATTGCACATCGTTTTCTCACCTTTTCCTTCAACCAGTATGATTTTTGTTTTATTTACGTTAGTTTTGAGGCCCATGTTCTTCATGCTTGTATTTATTTTGCTCAACATTCTTTGCAAGTCTTCGATTGATTCTGCTATAACGACCTTGTCATCGGCGAAAGTTAACCCACGTACCCTCGCTGTCTCGAGATATACACCGTCTTCGTCGAAGAGGGTCATTCTTAGACACTTGTCCATAAATGTGATAAATAGCCATGAGGAGATAACGCAGCCTTGTTTAACGCCTTGTATAATATCAAACCAGTCACTCAGTTTCCCATTAACCCTTACACTCGCTTTACTACCTGTATATATTGTTTGTATTGCTTGTAGGAGCCATCCATTGACTCCGTACTCCTTGGCGACTTCCCAAAGTTTACTTCTATTTACCTTGTCAAATGATTTTTCTAGGATTTTCAGTTTTTTTGGGATAAAATATAATTTTCTTCATCCCCTAGCTTAAAGTACGTCTTCCCGGCCGCATTTCTGTCCGGGAACAGTGGCTTTTGCGGCCTGCTAGAGTTAACAGGATCTCTGATTGACTGCGATATTTTTTTAGCTCGCTGACGTAGCAACCTGACGTAGCAACGCTCAATATTGTGTGATTATGTACTTAGCCTCTGAAAAATATTTATCTTGACAGGTGAATGGAAAAAAGAGACTGTCGGTGTGTTCAACCTTAAAAACTGATCGATTAGCATCGTTGCGATTTTCGTGCATGAAAAGACGGCACAAGACCTCAAACATGGTTCTTCCTCGTCTGGCGGACGAGAAAGAAGTATTGAGAAAAAATAAAAAATATGTGTTTTTGATACCCGCCCCGACCAGCAAAACCTCGGCTCCGCCTCAGCTTGGCAAAAGTCGGGCGGGCGACCGGATCCCATGCATCCGCTCAGCTGACCCGAGAGCAGCAGCGGCACTACGCGAGGTGGCGCGCGTGCTGATGCAGGCCACAAAAGAAAAAGCATCCGAGCTAGCAGCCGACAACGCATTTTATTAATTAACATTAATTACTAAACGCACTTTCGGCTGGGGATGAAGAAAATCGTAATATACTATTTTATACACCCTAAAAAACTAAAATAATTGGTTAAAGCTTTGCAAACTATCCTGAAATGTTTTTGAGCATACACGTATAGAAACTCAAATAAAATTTCGGATTCAAAACTATTTAAAATTTTTAAGGTTTATAAAAATGAGATTATAACCTAGAAAAGCTGAAAATATTGAAATCGTATAAGATTTTTGAAAATTGGGCAAATTATTCAGTTTACGAAAAAAATAATATCAACGATTTGTACAAACATCTGAGAATTACGATTTTCTTAAACTTATTTTTGCCCCGCTGAACCACAAGATATTGATCGACCTATTTCAAATAGGGTCAGCCACAAAATTTTGTTTTGCCTTATAGTTAAGCTTTTTATAAACTTGGGCTCCCAAAGAATTTAAATGTGAAATTAAAACTTAATTTTGTTTATTCAATCATTTATAATAATTTATTAAAAAGTGCGAAAATATCAACCGGAAATGTCGGTTTTTTAAACTAAACATGTGGCGCCCTCATGGCATGAAACACATGGTGTGACGTCACGCGCAGTCAAAGCTGAAGAAAATACATGGTCAGTTTCACAAAAACAATTGAAATAATTAATCATCAACGTTTTTTGGCTGAAAGTGTTTATTTTCCTGGAGTATCAGTATGCCTGGATACGTTAAGTCACTTGGGATAATTTTCTAAAAGTGATAACACTTATGACAAAAATCACTTAAGTGATTTTTTTGAAAAGTGCTCCAATTTCAACGCTGCTGAGACTTTAGGAGTAAAAGCGAAAAAAAAGTAAATGGGATGAATGACGTTAACCCTTTGCAAGATTTATTTTTATTCATTTAATTTTTTATTTTAGAATGATAATTGCTTTAGGCAAATCGTAACATATGCAATATTGGCAATATTGCATCCAGAAAACCTAACCTCACTTTTTTTATAAATACTTATATAAATACTGCTATAAAATTTTGTTATAAAATGTATAATTATAAGATTCATAATTATTTTTATAAATACTTTATTTTATAATATTTGTTGCGTAAATAAACGATTTGGTTTGGCGAAGTTATAGCTCACATATACATCCCGGCGATTCCGGCACCTCATATATTTAACACCGTTGAACCTAAGTCAATAACGAGTTTTATACCATTAAAAAAAATATATTTTTTTGTCTATTCAAAATAAAAATATTTACTTATCGTTGAAATGATCTTCGCAATAATATACTGTTAACGTAAAACACATGTCACGCCGAACAATTTTGTACCATTTTTTTCTTTCCTCACGTTTGGGTATATATATAAATAATTGTCCTGGATTCTTGACAGTCGTGCTCTTGCATTCAGGCACAAAGCACCAATGGTAGCGCTGTTTTTTTTTTTAATTCTATGCAAAAAACGTAAATCGCCCGGCTTATTTACAAGCGTTTGACGGCGTGCTACGTCACATCAAAGCGACGGAATGGGCTCGACAGAAATAGGAATTTTAAATGTGTACAAATTTTTCTTTTTCAAATATAAATTCGAAAAAAGTTTTTTTTACGCTATGCTGGTATTATTAGTGATTTTATTTGGCGCCTCTTCCTCATGATCAAAATGTAGTACGCCTACTTCTCGCCAATATCGCCACGTTTTCCAAAGTTTTCAATGAAAAAATGGTGTGAACCTCGCTACTTTCCGCATTGGCGCAAAGAGTCATTGTTTCACTTCGTGCCAATCAAGCCACATCGGAAACGATTTTCACTAATCTCATCATGGAGAAAAGAAGAAGAAAAAGCTCATCCACATCATCGAGTTCATCCAGTTCGACAGACGAAGAGGATTATTTGAGAAAACTGGTCGAGAAGATGAAAAAGAAGAGGCGGAAGAATAAGAAGCGGGATCGGAAAAAACTATCAAAACGCCAAAAGCGTCGGAGGGATCCTTCCTCAACCACCTCAATAGATTCGTCATCATTTCAGAGCTGTAAGTACATTTATTATGTGACAGACCGCCTGGTTACTCTAATAACTTCTGGCAGGACTTGAATTATACAAGCGGAGAAGTAATTTTGATAAGTCTCTATGATTGTTTGACAGTGTTGCCAAATATCGCTCGCAGGCTCTAACCTACAAGCGAATAATAGGTTCTAACCTATAATCGTAAAGTAGGCTCTAACCTACTTGCGCATAAAAGACTCTAATCTTTTATCCAGAAACTTTTAGTTTGAAAAATAAAACAATCAAGTCAGAGCACAAAAAGAAAATCCGCGGGACGCTCCTTTTATTAGGCAAAGTTCCAAAATTTCGCTTCGCAGGCCCTAACCTGCAAGCACATCATAGTTTTAACAAACTACAATATAGACATCGTAGGTACTAACCTAAAAACACATCACAGGTACTAACCTAAAAACACATCACAGTCTCTAACCTGAATGTTATTTTTCTGCTAGTTCAGAATTGATTGAAAAACAGACATGAAATTTGGTCATCACTCTATGGTTTTTATATTTCAGCTGATCAAGACTCAGATGAATCAAACGCGTCTGAAGGTCAGCGGGATTCGCAGAAGACTGATCCTAAAGCACAATCCAAATCAATTCCAGAGAATCATCTTGATGAGGATGTTCTGAAAGTGATTGGAAATCGAATCCACGAGGAGAGGTCCTTAGGCCCTGCGATGCATGCAGACTTTGTGATTCGTTGGCAGGACATAATCAAACAAAGCCTACCGTCTGAAAATCAAAAGGAGTTAATCAAAAAGCATCCGCCTCCGTCAAATTGTCAGTTGATTGATCCTCCCAAATTAAATGCAGAAATAAAGTTAGCTTCTAAAGATAAAGATGTCATTGTAAAATGAGATGGACGAATAGTCATGAAGCAAGAGAAAATAGCAGTTTCTCTGGCAGCCATTGCAGTTAATAGAGTACCTAAGCGATGCAAGCAAACTACTCGCTGATCTGCATCATGACGGATCTGTTGTCCGTAGAAGTTTGGTCTTGGCGAATGTCAACGTCTCCCTTAAGGATACACTACAATAAACGGATATCGGCAGCTTCCTTTTCGGCGAAAAACTTGACGAAGCCCTGAAGACAGCGAAGGCATTAGAAAATTCGGCAAAGAAAATGAGGAGCCAAACTCGAAACCAGGTAGACAAGCAGTCAAAAAAACAGAAAGCCCCGCCCCGCACTCGTGCAGGGATGTCGGGCGGGCAGAAACAGAACTACCGAACACCGAAGAAAAATCGGAATCAGAAGCCTTATTACAAATACAATCCATATCAGCAGAAGGAACCGGAACCCTCTCGGAAACGTCGGTAGCATCGGTAAGTAATATAGCTACAGCAGACTTTGTCGATTTCAGTCTAAATGGAAGGAAATCACATCAGATCCCACTATACTGTCATGGATCGAGGGTTATAAAATTCCTTTTGAATCTTTATCGTTTCAAACTTCATTACCCTGTCCAAGAGATTGGACATCAGAGGAAAAACCTGAAGTTTCTCACTTGCTTGAGAAACTTCTAAAAAAAGGTGCCATTGTGGAATGCAATACAGAAAAACACCAGTTTATCTCTGATATTTTTTAAGCCCAAAACCGGACGGTTCGTTTCGATTAATTCTCAACCTAAAAGCACTTAACAAATTTATTCCAATGCAGCACTTCAAGCTAGAAGACGGTAGAACGGTAAATCAAATTATTAATCAAGGTTGTTTCATGGCAACGCTGGACCTTCAGGATGCGTACTATTTGGTACCGGTATATGAACCACAACGTGAATATCTGCGTTTTTTCTTTGTGGGCGAAACGTACGTTATGAGATTACGTGCTTACCGTTCGGGCTTTGCACAGCGCCTTACGTCTTCACAAAAATTCTAAAACCGGTAATATCATATCTACGAGAACTAGGTTTTTTATCAGTTATTTATTCAGACGATTTGTTATTATTTGGAACATCTTATACCGAGTGCATCGACAACATAACAGTAACCGTATCTAAACTAGAGGAACTGGGATTTGTAATTAATCTTCAAAAAAGTCAAATGACTCCAGCTCAAACTTGTAAATACTTGGGATTTATTTACGACTCAAAGGAAATGATAGTTCAGCTTCCGGATTCTAAAAGAAATCAAATAATAACAGAAGTTAATAGAATTCGTCTAAACCAAAACTTAAAAATAAGGGAGTTCGCTAGAATTGTAGGTATTTTAGTGTCTTGTTGCCCTGCGGAAATTATGGTTGTGGTCACACAAAAGCCTGCGAAAGAGCACAATTTTTAGCATTGTTGAAAAACAATGATAACTATAACGCAAGGTTAATGATAACGAAATCAGTACTAGAAGATTTACATTGGTGGAAACGGTTAGGTATTTATTCTAATCATCCATTAAAAAAAATCGCATTTCAATTGGAGATCTTCTCAAATGCCTCCTTATCTGGATGGGGAGCGTTTTGTAATAAAAAAAGAGTTCACGGATATTGGAATAATGAGGAAAAGTCAAATCATATAAACCAATTAGAACTTTTAGCCGCGTTCTTAAGCTTGAAGTGCATCGCGAAGAACCAAAAAAATTGTCAAGTGTTGCTTCACATCGACAACACTACAGCCATCTCATACATAAATAGAATTGGAGGAGTTCAATTTGAAAATTTGAATAATATCACAAGGCTTATCTGGAATTGGTGTGAAGAAAGGGAAATTTGGATTTTTGCGTTGTACATTCCATCTGCTATGAATAAAATAGCGGATGAAGAACCACGTCGCTTAAAACCAAATACCGAAATCGAATTGTCCAATCTTGCATTCAGAAAAATATTTAGAGCATTTGGACAGCCAGAAATAGATCTTTTTGCAAGCAGAGAGAATGCAAAATGCTCCAAGTATGTTTCTTGGAAGAAAGATCCTGACTCAATGGCTATCGATGCGTTCACAATCTCTTGGGCAGATTATTTCTTTTATGGATTTCCATCATTCTCAGTAATATTAAAAACCTTGCAAAAAATTAGGGACGATAAAGCTGAGGGCATCATAGTGGTATCAAACTGGCCATCGCAGCCATGGTATCCACTATTTAAGGCCGCCTTAATCTCAGACATAGTTCACATTAAAGCAAAAGACAATGTTTTGGTCCCCAACAGGAAGGAAGAAACTTTCTTGGAGAAAGTTACCCTGGTGGCCGGTATCTTATCCGGAAGGCGTTCGAATTAAGGGAAACACCATCGGCTTCGATGGAAATCTTAATTTCATTCTTAATAGACTCTTCCTTCAAGCAATATGACTCTTGTCTTAAAAAATTGTGGGTTTTTTGTAAGAAAAGGAACCTGAATCCGTTCTTGAGCTCAGTTCCAGATATATTGGTTTTCTTATCGGAATTGTTTGACAACGGGGCAGCACGCAGTTCAATAAACTGCTATAAATCAGCGATTTCATTGCTTGTTGGATCTGAGATGGCCACAGATCACAGTTGTTACGATTTTTTAAAGGCGTCTCTAAATTGCGTCCCTCGAAACCCAAATACGATTTAACACGGGACCCCCAAATTGTACTGACTCATTTCGTGTCGTTAACCTCAAATGAGGAACTGTCGTTAAAACAATTAACAAAAAAACTTATAACCCTTCTGGCATTAATAACAGGACATAGGATGCAAAGTTTTACTAAAATTAAAACAAAGAACATAAGAACAACAAATGAAGGATTTGCGATTAAAATACCAGATTGCATCAAAACATCTCGACCAAACAAAAAGCAACCGTGCCTAAACTTGCCCTATTATCCACACGAGGAAAAAATTTCTACTGCCTCCGCACTAAGATGCTACTTAGACAGAACAAAAAATTTAAGAAAAGAAAGCACATCTCTTTTTATATCTCTTAAAAATCCCTACAAAGATGTCACGACGCAAACCCTTAGCCGTTGGGTGCAAGATTCTCTTAACGACAGTGGAATAGACACAGAGGTCTTTACAGCACATTCAACGCGACATGCGTTGACTTCTGCGGCGAATAGAAACGGACTAGATTTATGTAATATTCGTAGAACAGCAGGTTGGACTGCGAACTCTAACACATTCTTAAAATTCAACAATTTAAGTTTGACTGCTACAGATGCTTATGCTAAAGCAGATTTGAAAATCGTTTAATATGTCAAAAGTTACATTTCAACAATAAATCATATTTAAACAATTAACAATATTGTGAGTAGATCGTTTTAATCTTTGATTTAAACCAATTAGTTTATGTTACTCAGAGAAGGTTCATAATTTTGATATTTTGTTGAAATAAAATGTTTGAACAAATGGAAATTATTAAAACAATTGTGAACGAGTTGTAAAAATATCAGACATACCAGAATTTTGTCGATTTTTTTTAGAAATTTACAAAACACTAAATTTGTCTGCCTTATTCTAGTCAAAAGTTATATTTATACGACAAAAAATTATTTAAACAATTAAACACAAATATAATCGACCGTTCTGATTTTTCATATTGCCTAATTAGTTTATCTCGTTGTAAGCTAACCGATAATAATTTTCGATGAAATGTGAAAAAAGAATTGCTTAAACAATTAATAATTAATAAGCGAATACACAAAACTTTGTTAGGGCATGCTGGAAGGGGTTGGGGGCCAAAATAAAAAATGAATGAATACTTTACATTCGGAGAAGTGCTTTTAAGAAGTCCATGTAACTTGCAACTCGTTTTATTGAAATTTACGCCTTCAGGGCTCATATACCTAAAAATTGGTGTTTTCCCCCATGCATTTTCAATGGGAAAATTGAGGGGGTGGGCGGAGCCTTTAACGTTGTTTTGATCAAAACAAAAAATTACGGATTTACTTTTTTTGGTAACCTCACAAAATGAGCCATTATCCCAAACAAAATTCGAACTTTGGTTTTTTTGGACCACCCTAATCAGGAATTTCAATATAGAATAATTACTATGCAATTTAGGCCGGTTCGTTTTCCATTTTTTTTCTGATTTAATTTAGTACCCCCACAAAAGTTGTCCACCCCTACCAACTTTACACTTGCGAAACCTTTTTTTGATTAGACAATATCTTCCGTTCGTTCTTTGGATTTGAAAATTAAAATTTTGGAAAAGCAAAAAAGATTTCCTATAAATTCAAAAATTCTTGAAATTTTCTTATATTTACAGTTATCAAAAGTAAACACTGATATAAAAATGAAAATTTAAAAGATAATTTTTTGCTCCATTTAGAATTTTTTGAAAATGTACAAAAAACAAATTTTTTGAATTGAGTTAAACGTATGCTTTTTTGGAAAAAGTTACATATTTCGAAGCTGAAATTTCTTCATCTTGAAACTAAGACACTTATTAAAAATATGCTTAAAACCTTCCAGAATCGCGAGAAAAAAATCCCTATATCCCAAAATTCCTAAATCACGAAAAATGTTTTCCCAAAAAGCAGAATAATAACGTTTATGTTTCTTTAGTTCAAGCTGAAGAAATTTCAGGTTCGATACATTCAAATTTTTTCAAAATGTATGTATTTTACTCCATCCAAAAAACATGTTTTCTGCACATTTAAAAAAATTTCTAAATTGAGCAAAAAACTTTCTTTTGAATTTATAATTGGATATCAGTGTTCACTAGTAATAACCGTACATACGAAACATTTGCCAGAATTTTTAAACCAATAGGAAACATTTTTGTTAATTTTCACAGATTTGAATTTTCAAATCCAAATAACAAACAGAAGATATTGTCTGGTCAAAAAAACGTTTTTTAGGTGTGAAGTTGGTATGGGTGGACGAGTTTTGCGGGGTAGTATTAAAATTTACTCAGAAAAAAGAACCTGGAAAACGAACCAGCCTACTATACAGCTCTATTCTGATGAAATAATATTATCCTCCATAAATTACTAATACATTATTCTAATTACATTTTATTAAATATAAAAAATCTTTAACCTTATTGCCATTCTCAAAATTTCATTTTTCGACAACTTTTTATCGGGTGGATGAGTTGGAACCAATTTTCTCAGTTCAGCAAAAGCACCACTAACATTTTGTTGTCTCCATCTCTCTCGGCTATTTGTGAAAAGTTTTCTGACACCCAAATTTCCTGGCCTGTTTGTTGGTGAACCTAGATGAATGCTGCCAGAAGTTGAAATTGTATCGAGCTGGAAATTTATTCGAAAAATGATATAATATTTTTATAAGCGACATGGTATTCATTTAAATCATATAAAAATTTATCTTTCTGCTGAGGTAAAATTTGTCTTCATGTAATGATAAGATTGTGAGGGGGGGGGGCAATCTTTAAAGATACTTCACGCGTTATTTTCAAAGATTCCTAAATGCATTTTTAAACTCTCACAAAAAGAAAAAATTATAATATTTGCAGTTCAATTATCATAACTATTTTAATATTTCAAGCAGGAGAAAATTTAATATATATCTATATATAACTCTTTTGTCGAATTTAATGAGCTTACTTAAGAAAATAATAATGATTCAGGAAATTTCAAAGATTTTCAAATATTTTAAGATTTTTTCCGCTCTCTATTCGTAGGAATTTTCAATTGGTTTCGATGGTTTCGAAGGAATTTCGAAAATTTTTAAGAAATCCTCACATGTTAAAGCTTTTTGCGAATTGCCAGGGATTAAAAATTATAATATGGCAGTTCAACTAATATAACTATTTTAATATTTCCAAGCAGGAGAGCATTTACTTTATATATTTATATATAACTCTTTTGTCGAATTTAAAGAGCTTACATAAGAAAATAATAATGATTCAGGTAATTTCAAAGATTTTCAAATATTTTAAGATTTTTTCCGCTCTCTATTCGTAGGAATTTTCAATTGATTTCGATGGTTTCGAAAGAATTTCAAAAATTTTCAAGAAATCCTCACATGTTACAGCTTTTTCCGAATTGCCAGGGATTAAAAATTATAATATTGCAGTTCAACTAATATAACTATTTTAATATTTCCAAGCAGGAGAGCATTTACTTTATATATTTATATATAACTCTTTTGTCGAATTTAAAGAGCTTACATAAGAAAATAATAATGATTCAGGTAATTTCAAAGATTTTCAAATATTTTAAGATTTTTTCCGCTCTCTATTCGTAGGAATTTTCAATTG